>MU913103.1:12700-31945 GCA_036418165.1 Cooperia oncophora
GGGTCGGTGCCGATGGTAGATAAAATCCTTGTCCATATTGCAGAAGAAGAAGAAGCAGGAGTCAAGCGAGTGGTACTAATAGAAAGAACACTCCTTGATGTATAAGGCTCACATTACCGGTTACCCCTCTTCAGGTAATGGGCAAGTATTTTGAGTTCGAAAAATCCCACAAACTTATATAATGTAATACAGTTTTTGTAAATTCAAAGAAGGGGTGGGAATTCAAAGGAGGGTTTAAGTTCCATCTCGCACGTGTCCCTTGAAGGAAACTCAACTAGTTCATTATCCCTCCTTCGTGTCCACAGTAAGGCACCGTTCAGACTTCGCGACAGCAGCGCTTCGGTCGCGCTTTCGACGCGATCGAAGCGCTGCTGTCGCGAAGTTCGATGCGCATGCTTTCGATGGCATCGAGTGCGTTGAGCGCGCCAGCATCCGCTGGAATGCAGTTGATTTGAATTTAGGAATTCATATGAATGAAACGATTTTAAAAAGTCAGAGTACGTTTGTCAGGTATGTTACCCGCGTCCTTGCGACGAGGCGGTGACCTGCCATTGTAGAAGACTTGCACAGCCCCTCCCCCCCCCTCCCTCAAACTTCTCGAGCTTACCCCACAACGAGTGGAAAACCTTAACATTGTCAATTGGCTCTCCGCTTAAGAGTTTTATCACCGAAGAGAATTAAACTCTATTTAGGTATAGTGAAGCGGAAACAGCCTGCTCTGCCCCCTTTCTAATTCTTTTGGTGCTAACATTTTCAGCAACGAGTCGCCCCATCTCATTTTTGGCCCCTTTTTCGGTCATTTCTGTTCCAATGGGATCCAGCTCGTAAGCCACAGGTCCATCTATTATCCTTCAATCGCGCAACATGACCAGCCCATTCCTGCCACGGTGAGCGCTATATTTGGCAAGAACGAACGTTCTACCTTTGAACCACCAGTGAATCAGCTGTAAATCCCTTCCTCGATGTGCATTCAGTTCAGTGAACCGCTTGAAGTTCGTTGACGAGTAAGCTGCGTTCATACTTTGCGGCAGCATCCACAGGCGACCATCAGCGTTTCGAGCGTCCGCCAGCGTCAGCGTCTAGGAAAGTATGAATATTGATCTAATGTATACGAGCGTCTGGTAGCGTCTAGGAGTAGGTAGCGTACAGTAGTACGGTGCGGTTGCACACGCTACGATTCCACGACGCCTATCCAGCTGACTCCTCCCTCCCACATGGCCATACCCTACCTGCAATCTGCTACCCTCCTACTTCCCATACTCTCCACTTCTGGTCGCCGGTAAACGCTGGTAGACGTTGGTGGACGCTCCGCAAAATGGACGCAGCTTAAGGCCTTTTCCAGGAGGCTCACTCATCACCACAAGAGTTACTTTTCTATTAGGTTGTCCGGAAAGTTCTCAGCGTTTTGTGCACCTATTTTTTGTACATTCACTGCTGATTAAAAACTCATTCTGCCTTGCTTCTCAGTAGCACATCCTGTAGAGAATTTCTTGCGCTATCTGATGGTATAATTGCCGTTTCACCATTGCTTGATAACCCCTTTTTTCAAGATTTTTTCAAGCATGTGAAAAGAGCACTTCGGACGATTTTTTTCTTCGACTATAAATTGGGGCAATCCGCAATCGAAACAGCTCAACAAATTAACCAGGTGTGGGGGCCCAATAGTGCTAGAGAAAGCACTGTGCGGCAATGGCTCAACAAATTTCGTTCTGGAGATTTCAGCCTCATAGCGGTCGACCTAAAGCAATATCTGACGAGGATTTTAGGGGATTTTGGAGGCTGACCCATCCCAAACAGTTCGAGAGATAGCAGAAGAGCTAGGCGTTGGCAAATCCACTGTTGCAGATGGTCTGGAACGCATTGGGAAGGTGAAAAAAAAACTCGACAATTGGGTGCCCCACAATCGGAGTGACCGGCAGGAATGTTGGACGAAGTCCCAGCAAATGCAAAAATGTCGCTAGTGGCGGGATCCGATCCAAGAACCCACCATCCACCACGTTCCAGAGCCCGATCCACTATCCACTGCGCCATTTGACCACCACGAGGGGAAGGTGGCGTCCATTGCTTATGACACTGCCACAACCTTCTGCGATCTCCCCACTACGCATAAGGAATCGTGCTCTATAAATGGGCATATTTGAAGTGGTTTACAACATTCAAGAGAAGATCACCCTCAATACAACGTGTATTCGACGCTACAAGCGTACTGGACTGCATTTTGGTGGTTTGAATGGCCCTTCCTTGGGAGAGGTATTTCGCTCCTTTTTTGGCATACCGGTGGCCGCACAGCAAAAATGAACACCACTTTTGTAGTCTATGTACGAGCCCCTACAAAATGCAAAAGACCGTTTTGAAAAAGCGGGGCACGCCCTGAACGACCTCCCTTGTTAGAGTCCATGCGCAGTCTTCTATATTTGTTTGTGGGATACCATCAAAAGGGAGCGATGTAGAACACTTAAATGACTTCAAGGTCTTATGCACGTCCTCGATGGATACCACACATTCACTGAGGATACTCAAGCTCTCGCGACTCTTCGGGGCATACATTTGAAACAGTCTCGTCTTTCGCACAGAAAACAGAGGAGAAATATTGCGCGAGAGCCTCAGCTTTCTGGAAGTCAGTCAACAAGCGATTTCCGGCCTCATCGTTTAGTACAGGGAAATATGAGTGTGGCTTAAGCTTGTACTTGATCAGCCCAAAAACAGCTCTCCTATGGAGATTAGAACTAACCCTCTTTTCCTTACTGGACAAAAATCTCCTTAAATGACGATCGAGCTCACGACATACTCTTCTTGTACTGGAGAGCGGATAGTGGGTCTTTATGTGACTCACCATAGAGCCGCGCTTTTTGGGCTAGTAGGTTACTAATTTG
Organism: Cooperia oncophora; assembly: GCA_036418165.1. NCBI lineage: Eukaryota > Metazoa > Nematoda > Chromadorea > Rhabditida > Trichostrongylidae > Cooperia > Cooperia oncophora. Next base: position 15,574 of record MU913103.1, read on the forward strand.
TTTAGGATATTTGGCTACTGGCAGAGTCTTGAAATCGAAGGGTACATAATTAGCCAGACCCGCGTACACAGTACTACAAAATCTTTTGTACATATCATCACAGGAAAAGTAGCCATCAAAAACGCTCCACCAGTTAATTGAGGAGAAGTACTTCGACAGTGCAGGATAATCTGCCTTGGCGAAGTTTGGTAATGGAAGTCTACTTGACATGGATGTGTGGGCAGTAATATCAAATGCTACTGTACTATGATCAGACGCTGCAAGAGGCGGTAACATCGAAACGTTCGTGATTATGGGAGCATTAGATAGTATGATATCCAGCGTAGACTCTCCCCGCGTGGACATGCTGACGGAAGCCACAGCATCGGAATAGTTCCAAAAACTTGGAGGAAACAGAGTTTCTGGCTGTACTTGTTTTCCAGTCAACGTCGATATTAAAATCACCTAGAACAACCAGGTGCTTATCAAGAGTACAGCAATCCAAAAGAGAATCAATAAGATTACTATCATCAAATGAACTGGAACTAGGTGGTCGGTAAACAAGTACAAGCCTAAACACCACAGTGGAGAAACTGTCAAATCCATCGAGACAGAGCAATTCGGAGTTGAGTTGGGCTGGAGCAGTAACGGAGGCAAGCAACAATGAAGTTCTGGCTATACAGCAGACACCCCCACCCCTTCGCTTATTGCGATCAACACGGAAAACATTATAGGGGCGATTACCGAGGAGTTCGGCACTCGTGATTTTCGATGACAGCCATGTTTCGGTAATGAAAACTATGTCTGGATTGTACGTATCCAAAAAGAAATGTAAGTGGTGCATCTTATTACTCAAACTTCTCGAATTCAAAAGGAAACATCGAATTCCTTGAGGCGAACCGTGGCGGTTTAAGCGTTTCCCGAGCCCCGTTTTTTAGGAAGCTCGTCTACGCGCTTCAACTCACCACGGTACACCACCCAGACACGGTCTTTTGCCTGCTTGTTGCGAGCCCTGCATTCCTGCCTCAACTCGAACTCCTGCTTACGTTCCGCGGCGGTTAGACTCTTTCGTATATAGATATTTGATAACCCCGCGGTACGAAGCCGATAGCTATTTGTAAGGGCAGTGATCCAGTGGGTCCTTGAGGGCAAGACGAGTTTCACCAAACGTGGGTGTGCACCGCCGGGTTTCCCCATGCGGTACACCTCCACGGGGCGACACTCGACCCCCAAGCAGTCCAACACTTCACTGACCTTCTCTTCGACCTCCCTCTGCTTCATAGAAGGAGTTGTATTCGAGCCAGACTCCGGAATGCCATAAATCACAAGACTTCGACCCCGCTTTTCTGATTCAACAGCATCGGCAATTGTTTCTGGTAATTTCGTAACCAACGCATTTATATATCTGCCCATGATCGGGTCCTTCAGCTCTTCGTTTCGTTCCATCATCGCACTTATGATTTCGGAAATAGACATTTTCACCAACTTCACTTTCCGATGGAATATTGGCGGGAATGTTAGATACTTTAGCGTTGGAGTACGCGATTTGTTCTGTGTAGCGTTAGAGTACGCGATTTGTTCTGTGACACGATCTAATCAGAAATATCGAAATATTGACTTAGCTGACCGGACAACAGGTGATTTCTCAGGAGACAGCACCAGTGGTTTTGATGGACTATATAAGTAGATAGTGGCTGATCGTCTCAAGAGACTCTAATAAGAATACCACGCCGTTAGGATGTGAATATTTGAGTTCCTTAGTCACTGCTAAATTACCCCGAATTTGAACGGCCCTCGTACGTCGATTTCAAAAACTCGGACTTCAAGTAGAAACACGAAAAGATGAAGATTTCGGTGTTAATCGCTTTTTTGGGATACGCCATGCAATACAAAAAAAACTCGTAGTGGGTGAGACTCATAATCCCAGTGGCTGGGATTCACTTGTACTGTGGCTTCGACCAGTTCATCTACAGGTCAGTGTTGCTATTCTTCCAGAAAATGTGACTTCAGGACCCCGCAGGCATCGCGCGCGACAATTGCAAATACTGTATGATTGCATTCAGAGCGCACTCGCAATGGTTTTTTTATCGCCACCGCGACATTTCGCAGCTACTTTGATAACGAGTATGCTGCCCAGAGAGTATTGTGACAGTCAAATGGTTAGGGGACTGGCAGACAGGGTACAGCATGGGGATGTGTCAAATGGCGGTGTGGGTACGACCCCCCCCTCGAAGAGGGTCCAGATACGACCCCCCCCCCTCCTGCTCTAACTGACAACCAGATGCATGTTCACCACAAATGGCTTCCTGAAATGGAATCTGGATTCTCGAAAGGCGCACTCTGCTCTAAAATACAGGAAATAAAAGGCTGTTTCAGCCTTTTATTTCCTGTATTTTAGAGCAGAGTGCGCCTTTCAGCTGAACAACAGCCTCGCATTACCTACAATTTTGTCTTAGGATTCAAAATAAAACTCCTCGTTCGATAACTATGTATGACATGCAACTTGTAACAAGAAACACAATTGAAATAGCGGCTAATGGTGATCATTGATAGGCTGAATTGGTGAAAAAAATAGCCCCAAGGTGAGCGTGTCAGGGCCCAGATGTGCATTCAATGAATGGTGACGGGGAAATAATGAAAACATGCACGACACAACAAAGCGAAACATGGAAAATACAAAAAATGCAGAGCTAAATGAAAAAAGGATAACCAGGCCGGCAGTAAATCGTTCCATACTTGGCTATTATCGATCAGGCTGCAGGGCGCAAGGCTGCGACCGCTTTCTTTGGAAAAACGTCATTGGAGCGCGGTTGTTGGACTTGCCAACGTCCTGGGGTCTGTTCGGGGGGTTATATCTTTTTTAGGTGCGGAGCTTTTGAGGAATGGTGAGCAGCATGCAACGGCAAAGTTTCTACTATTGTGTATTCTACCTAGCTGCAAACTGAACAATCCCCCGTTGGTGAAATATTCCGGATGGGTCACGGTTCGGCCAGGGGTAAATCGCGAGCTGGTTTCCATGATTCACACAAGGACTGCTTCGTTCAAACGCAATTTCATCAGGACTGAAGTCGTCTTGAAACCCCTCCATCTTTTCTCTTTCCAATAAGCTTTACAGTTTTTCTGAAGACCCACTAGTTCAGGAGATATTTTAGATGGGTCACAGATGCGCCACCCTCTGACCCACCCGAAAAATTGACTCCTTATGTGCCATTGTGAGGATACACCTTCGGAAACTTCAGTGTGCCTTCAAAACACATATTTCCCTTCAAATGAGTGAAAGAGAAGCTCGGCTATCTCTGATCGATTTGGTCCGTGCGCCGTGCATTAGGCTCCTACGCAGAGGTGGTGGAAAGGTGTAAATTCTGATTTCAGGTGCTTTTATCCATGCAAGCAGATGTTTGTTTAGGGTTTGTAAAGGACAACACGCACGAATCTGTTTGAGACGTATTATTTAGTCATCTACGTACTTACGAGTTCATGCTATAAACTGACACTTTTATTTATTTATTTATTCTTGCTATATTGCTAATAAATCTTTTATTATTTTGTATTCCTATTTACATCCGGGTCTTCTGAAGCTTTCCGTCCGTTCCATTACCCTTAGCAATGACACCTTTGTTCCTATTTACATCCGGGTCTTCTGAAGCTTTCCGTCCGTTCCATTACCCTTAGCAATGACACCTTTGTACTGTTTGATGCCTAGCGAGCCTACTTTTGCGATACTCCCCACGTCCCCCGCGGCCAAGTACGAACCCATTCTTGGGGATTTCCCATGAAAAGAGGGCTGTTAAACGTAGCATTTAAAGCTGTAAAGAATACACTCATAATAAACTTCATTTTTTTAAAACATCTTGACTTCCATAGCTCCACTCCCACTATCAACTGAAATGTCGAACCATTGCTCGGCTCTGAGTGACCCTTGAGATTACGACCCCCCCTCTCCATCGGCCAGGTACGACCCCCCCATGGGTTTCGCACAACGATGCTGTACCCTGCTGGCAGATAAGCTAAATTATTTCGCGAGCAGAATCTTGCAAGTTTCTCTGCACCATAGTTGTTATGTAGTCACTCTAGTTATGCAAGTAAAACAAAATTAAACGATCATGACAACCCGGTGTGAAGAGCGCGACCGAAAACTGAAGCGAACACGTTTATCGCGAGCGTGTGCTCCATTACGAGCCCGCAGTGTTTGCAAATTGCAGCGCACGCGACGTCGCGTGGTCCTAAAAACCGTCTCATTCTCCATGCAAATTTGATACCAACTATCCGAAGCCGGAAGGCGAAACGTTCGCAAGGCGATTCGCCAGTAGATCAGACAAATGACGAATGACGCTAAAACTGTGCGAGCTTCGAGGAGCACCGCTTGCTTTGCCATCAACATTTCAGAGAACCCTCATGCAATCGCAAACCCTTTTCGGCTACACGAACAGCGCGACGTGCACGTCCATCAGTTCGTAATTGCTGGAAGGCAACAAGACTACAGGCGGTATCGGGAGGGGCAGGAAAACTACCATTGATAGAAATATCGCTGCTGGGCTCATTCCATGGCCATCGCTCCGGCTGCTGCGACAATAACAACAACAGTATCTCTCTCTGCGAGCTGACAAATAAATTTTTTTACCTTCCAAAAAATATTACGTCTTCCCATTCAAAAGTGCCGAAGATCTTATTCATATAAAACGAAAGAAAAACAGATAGAAAAGTAATATTTGGCTTTGAGTTAAGTAGATCCCTCCTTCACCAATGACCCGCTCCCAGGGCCCCGAAAGCGTTTGGACCTCTGGTACCTTCGGTTTTTCAACAAGTGCGAGTAAATTGCTGTTGATGCCAATTTCGGCGAATGACAAAACGTTGTGACTTTTGCCGTCGAAGAGTACACTCGACTGACCAGAGGCTAATGCCGTTTGGACTCCAGAAATTTCGGCTGCGAGCTCATTTTCAAATTGCCTAAGTCACCAAATCCACTAAAAACTTGTATATAGGGGGTAATTCAACATCCTGATTACGAGTATGACACTCATTCTTGGCGCTGGCGCCAAGAGGGACACTACGATTACCTCCTGGGCTCAGCCTTAGCAGAGCGCAGGTAACCGTAGTGTCATCCATTAGCGCCAGCGCCAAAAATGAATGTCATATTCGTGATCAGGATGTTGAATTACCCCTATATACAAGTTTTTAGCGGATTTGGTGATCTTGCCACTTTTAAAATGAGCTCGGAGCCGAAATTTCTGGAGTCCAAACGGCATTAGCCCCGCCAGAACAGTTGGAATCGTACGGCTTTATGTTGGCGAATGAGGCGATTGAACCCAGGTCTCAGCATTGTTTGTGTCCCAGCGCTGCCCTACAATACAGTTACGTCTGGCACTATGACGAGCAACGGTGGCCTTCTTGTAGTTGTGTGGTATCATCCATTTGTCGATCTGATTTTCGAGGAACAGGCAATATACAGGGGGGGGCAAAAAAAGACTTTTTTCTTCCTCGACTTTCGAGGCGCTATAAGTTACACTTTATCAAATTATTATCGGACATTTCTACCACCATATTAAAGAGCATATCAAATACTATCATGATACTCCGCCACAGCCTTCTGGAGGAGCGCCATCGAGAGATTCTGCCACGCGACCGTCAGTGGGTGCGTGAGTTCAGCGAGATCGTTGATTTCTCCGCCACTGTAGACCACCCTATTGAACTCCGCCCGAGCCAGGTAATTGAGGGGTTTAGGTCAGGTTACCTGCTTAGATATTCCACCTTCTTCAGGTACTCAAGGCCCTTCCATTACAAGTAGGCGAGAGTTTCTCCACTGCCCAATGTAACCGCCAGCGCTCACCTTTAGTCCGGGGCCCACGAAGAAAATATCGGTCTCTCCATTCCAGGTACGTCCGGTCCCCACCATCAACCCGCGCCTTGGCTGGTGAAGATGATGTCCTAGACCGTGGCGACGTTGTCGGAGCTGCTCGATGATAGAGGTTCACGTAATTCCTCATGGTAGAATTTGGGCGGCTTCTCATCTGCATTCATACAAAATTGACGATTGTGAGTTTTGGCTCGAGGTCCAAGACCACCCATATTTCATCTAGGGCCGGGGTGCGTTTTCACAGTCGTGAATGACATCTCATGCTGAGAACATTACTGCTAGAGGCACAGAATAGGTACTGCATTCGTGCTTCACAAGAAATTCAGGTACTGATCCTCTTGACCATTCTCAATTTATCGGACATAACTCGGGCAGCAGTTACAACAGGGATGTCGGTCTCGCGGGAAGCTGGACAAAGGTCCAGGCTCTGGGATCAGACATTCAGCGCTTGACATTATCCATCCATTTTTCTCGTGCAGGATGAACATTGTGGGACCATCCACGACAAAAATTTTTTTTCCTTTCTTCCTTTTTCGGGCTCCTGAACCAAATCTTCCACCTTGCATTTTGAGAACACCATGTACACACAACTACTGTCCGGCGCAGGTGCAGGTCAAATTTGAGCAGTGCACTTCCCTTTTATAATGCCTAATTTGAAAATCCGGCGCTGAGTTTCACCAGTCGGGCTTCTTTTCAATTTCTCGAGAACTTCTTCTGTGGATTAGTTCACCAAATTTTACAGATACATAGCTAGAGGTACTAGCGTCCGAATGGTAAAGTAGCCGCTGCTCTCCCCTTTGCTTTTCTGCCATTCCTCTATATGTCTCGGCACTTTTGAATGGGATGACCTAATAGCATAGACGAAGAACCTCTAGCTGAGCAATATTGTTCGATATCCCGCTAGCACTCCACTTTTTCAGCACCCATGCAGTTGGCCTAAGTATTCGAAGAACTCTAGGTTGACAGCTGACTAGGTGGGTACACATCACATTCACACCGCTGACAGCCATCACTGATTTTATAACTTCTGAACTTTTTTAATATCAGTGAATTAATTAGGTCCCAGCGTATGTCCGATTACTGTCAGTAGAGAAATGGTGTCAAGAAAACGAAGTATCTAAAAAATGAGAGGACAAGAGTGGCCCGGTAGCGTAATAAGGAACGCAGCAGACCGGCAAGCGGTAGCGTGTTCGAATCTCGTGCTCCTGCTTTTGCCCGCAACTAAGCAATCTTGTGATATCTTAAAAAAATATCAGCACCACATGATCAGTGAAGAAAAATGATAAAAGCCTAGCGGGGGGGCGATGAAGTTGCACACGGCGTCAGCGATATTACAGGTCAGGCACATTATCCTCCGCATGTCAAAACACGTACACGGTTCTGTAGGTACAAAGGCTTATCGGACTAGGGAGAGCAACCGTGTTCGTTTCAATTTTCCGATCCGTTTAACCCCGTGGACGGCACGCGCAGTCATTGACCCAGTTGCCGCTACACCCAGTCTTTACCGTGAATTGCCGCTACACCCAGTCTTTACCGTGAAACGGGGTAGGCGCGGCATTCGAACATGGCATAGTACGGGTTACTCGTGAATTACTTTAGTTCGAGACGTCAGACAAATCTAGCTTCGCTTCTACGATGCACATGATTACAAGCGGGGCGCGCTCTCAAAATGAAAATATTTCACGAAACAGCATAGCCACGCACTTTTAGTCTTCACCCGCCGCGAACCATGCCTGCCACATATCAGGGATTTCGAAAGTAGCCTTGTTCGCTAAGGATGCTGTGGTATGCCAGGGGAATGGGTATGGAGGGGTGCCAGATCGTTCTGCTGTAATGAAGAGAGGGAGAAGCAACAACGAGTGGTGGAGAAGGCCCTGGCGCCGTGCTGAACCCTGAATCCCCTTAATACGCCCCAGCTTTCCCAGCGAAGTGCTACTTTTCTTCCATTTCAATGACTCTTTGAAACAATCGACTTCTCAGAAAGATTATCCAAGTCACCTACCCCCCCCCTTCTGATAATAACGTCTCTACTGAATAGTCTTCTGTAAATTTATCTTTTATTTTTCTACTTTCGCTTGCCTCTCGAGCAATGATGAACCCAGTATTGCTCAGTTGGGAGTGTGTTTGCCCGAAAAGAAGGAACAAGATCCGGGCCCCCTCAGGCCGCTTCCTAGGTCGGCGGGGAACTTATGAGAAAGTACGACGCCCCCCCCTTTTTTTTTCAACAGCGACGAGCAAATGTTGATCTCCCCCCCCCCCCCCAAAGGAAGCTCTCCAACATGAATCGCTCGTGTGAGACTGAAGAGGACAGCTATTAGAAACATTTTTCCAGGCCAGATTCGTTCCCATTACCTCCTTCGGACAAATACTACCCCCCCCCTCCTTGCCGGGGAATTTCCCTGTCTGTGAATCCTTCTCTAGGCGCAATACCAATCAAAATCTTGGCACTATTCAACTATTATTACGCCAGAAAGTCAGAAACATTTTTTGCTGAAACTTTGCCCACAGAGGTCATTCGGTGTCCTGATCACGAATAAAGCACTCGTTCACGGCGCTGATGCCACCTTTCTCACCAAATTCGGTGTAAATTTGCATAGTAGTGTTATTCGCTGTCCTGATCACGAGTACCGAATTAGTTTTCAGCCCTGTTTTTACCAACATCGATAAAACCAGCATAATGGGATTGTTCGATGCCCTGATCACGAATATGACATCTATTTTTCGACGCCAGCGCCATTTAGCGCTTTCCTACGGTTGAGGCTGAGAGAAAGAGTGATTTTCTTTTACTCTCTGCTTTCTTCTTCTTTTGCAATATGGACAAGGATTTTATCTACAATCGGCACCGACCCCTCCACATGTTTCCTAAAGCTTTCTTCCACCACCCTGACGAAAGCATGACAGCTGCAGATGCCAGAATAATGGAGCTGAATAAGGACGATGCTCTCAATCATCAGACAAGCTTCCAAAACGCTAAGGCTGCGTTTATACTTTGCGGCAGCGTAGCGTAGCGCTTCCAGCGTACGCCAGCGGCAGTGTCGGGGAAAGGATAGATATCGATCTAGCGTTCCCAGCGTCACCAGCGTACGCTAGCGTAGCGAGGGCACGGGAAGCATAGCTATCGATCTAGCGCTCCCAGCGTTTCACGAGCGTTTCACTAGCGTTTCGCTAGCGTTTGCAGCGGCGGGGCTAGAGAGTATAGAAGAGTAGGAGAGTATTTTGTACTCTCCTACTCTTCTATACTCTCTAGCCCCGCCGCTGGCAAACGCTAGCGAAACGCTAGTGAAACGCTCGTGAAACGCTGGGCGTTACGCTACGCTGCCGCAAAGTATAAACGCAGTCTAATGCTTCAAAGCGGGAGCCTACAATTTGTCCGCACAGCCCGCACTCACCAACGCACCCCGTCCAAAAAAGTTTGAGCCGTACCTCATGCAATAGAGCTGGATGGCTCTCCCCTTGCACTGGTGTAGCACAGACATTGCTCCTTCTAACTGCAAGTTGCCTCCCGTACTCAATCGTTATGTGGACGAGAAAACCTCCATAACGTGAGTTCACGTCAAGATTGAGATGGTGTTCAACTTTGCGCCACTCCCTGCATTGTGAAGTGATGGCATCCAGGTGCTCAAAAACTGGCAAGGACCCCGCAGTAACATTGCTGTACAATTTTGATCTTACACGCCTCTCTATAAAAAGAAAGCCTAATTTGAAAAAAGTGACAGAACTTTCCCGCCAACCTAATAATTCAAGATTAGTTGCAATAAACTTCTCGTAAACCATGCGATACTACTTTATCTTGATTTTACTACTGTTGGAAACGAACGGAAAATGTTCTTGATATTTGAACATTAGGTTTGTATTAATGCTTGCAACGGCGTGTAAAGGAACGAAACAGAAAGTGGCTCTTCCCGGCCTTTGTTAGTTACTATCACCTCCTGTCGTCCAACCGTCCCATCCTCTATATGACTGCCAAAAATATGTGAGGTATTAGGCAATAGCACTGTTAGTATGAGGTAGGTGTAAATTTGTAGGTGATAAGTCGCTAAGGTCGAGTAAGAACGAGAGCACTCAAGCAGTCAGCTTAGCATTCCGTCTCCTCTCATCTCGACGATGGGGCATTGAAATGGGACCAGCCTGTTCTCACCCAATTGTAGAAGCTGGAGGGACCGTAATTGGTGAAGATCAAGCTGGCAACGCCCCAAATCTAGTACATCCTCCCCTCCCTATCTCCTCGGGAACTTGTGTCCGCAGCAAACAAAACCGAAGGAAGATTTATTGATTTGTTTGCTGCAAGATCTCCTGCGCATTCAATCAATTAACAGCCCTGGAAATGTGTGTTTGGCTAGAGACTGAAATAGAAAATCTTTGAATAGGTTGGACTAGCTGCACATGTACAGTCCTCATCATTGCAGACCGGTGGGGCGGTGCGTGTGACTCGGCTGTGATGCGGGTGGCAGCGATGATTAGTTCGCGTCAGCAGCCGAGTCACACGCACCGCCCGGCACGGTCCTGCAATCGATGAGCAGCATACATGTCTGCGACACAACTTTGTTTTTTTCTTGCTTCTCAGCAATAACTGCATTCATATAGTTCGTCATACGAAGGTCGTATTTTCACCAGTTATTACTCGCTTATCCAATTTCAACAGACTCATGAGAACGTGCTGGTGAGTGCCAGGAGACGGCACAGGATCGAGCGAACGATGAAAGTTGCGCTTCTCGTGCGAGGCACTGGGCGCGACGTTTCCTAAATTTACACACTACCCTTTCGATTGTAGCATCGTATTTCATGTAGTCAAGGACATGGTAGGCACTTATCTCGATTTTTGATACATTGTCTGTCTTCGACCAATGCCACCTAAAATCGTGGTCATTAGCGGACGCGACGTCGCGCGCGACGCCCAGTGGCGCGGCGAATCGCGATTCTTTTGACACGTACCCGAGTGCCAAACCAAGCCTCACTGGCGCGCCCCTTCATCGAACGATAATAAGACTGTACACTAGATATTCGTTAAATACTTGACGAGCTCGGCAGATCACAGTCTCATTCGAATGATCAAGAATGGCCCAGGCACATCATTGCTGGGGATTCCCCAACGGGGGGGAGGGGCCGTACTTGGTCGCTACGGGGAGGGTCGTGTTCGGGGCGGGGAAGTTTGATAGTTGATTTTTTTTGTTCACGCTCGTTGTAGAGAGGGTCGTATTGGTCCGTTCTTGGGAAGGGGATCATATTTCCCTTCTGATCTACAAACCTTGCCGGCCTTCGCTGGTGGATTCACGTTTGCTTATTCGAATCAATTGGATTATATTCATGTCTTATTATCTCCCATCGGGTTCTGGAATTTACTTACAGCAAGGTTAATTTTGTCAGTTAGCTTTTTTTGGATTTGCAGTTGCTTCATGTTGCGCCGTGTGCCTGTGGTGCATGCAATTAATAATAATAATAATAATATAGACTAATAATAATAATAATAATAATAATAATAATAATAATAATAATAATAATAATAATAATAATAATAATGATAATAATAATAATAATAATAATAATAATAGTACATATAAATAATAATAATTTTCCTGTTTCGATTGGTGTAGATATACTCCCGGCAGCCACTTGACTATGACTCGACTGAGCGGAGGGAACGCAACTGTCGTACCAACGCCTAAAATAGGGGGGTGTACGTACGCTCGACGAACCAAAATCCTCATACCTCAATGTGTGCCACTGGAAAGTGCCCATGCTAGTCATGCAGTAGTATACAGGCAGCCATAACCTAAGCAAAATTATTAATATCACTGCACGAGCCTGCAGGGCAAGTAGCAGGGGCACAGAGATGGAGAGAGAGTTTATTTCAAAGGAGAGGTGGACGGGGGCGAAAATTTCGAGAGAAGAAATCCAAAATGTTCTTGATGTCTTTCATATTGTTTTAGCCAACAGCCTGAAAAATTAGAAGGTACGGTTGTCTCCAAGAGAAAAAAAAATGTGTCTGACTCACCTGGTTGTCTCAGCCATCACGGTCGAGCTATTCTCACGGGAACGTTACCTTGAAAGATGAACTAAGTGACTCACTCATCATATTCCAAGTAGACTTCAAACTCAGTAATTAGAACCATCGTTTGAGAGTTCTAATGAACTGAGGTCAGAGAAGTTGAATGTCCGAAAAAATCAGAACAGTGACTGACCCCATAGGTGTCTCATTTTTTCATGCCATTCTAATTGCTGTCGATTTTTCGTTCTTCAAAGTCTTATGCGCTACAGATGATAGGGGTGTTAAGGGATGGGTTAAACGCGACGCCAGCCCGCTCTTTCTTCTTACTATTAGATTTCTCAGTCATATCAGTAGTTTCCTCAACGTTGTTATCGCTCACTCGCTTCAACAACTGGTGGAAATGGACTGGCGGCGCGCCAAATCCAGCCTCACACGCCCCATCACCGGCGGCAGGAAAGATTGGATAATCCGCTGCATGATTTGGTGAGGGCACTCTTATTTTAAAAAAGATTCGAAACGCTCCTGAGCAGTAGGTGGCAGGAGCCAAATTTGTTCCAAACTGCGGCAACCTAACAATACTTCTTATCAGTAAGCTAAAGGACTTCTCAACATCTAAAACGCACCATGAACGCTGCAATCATGTCTCCCGTAGTAAATGTAATCGCCTCAGGTTACAGGTGAAGCAAATGTTTTATCGGTGGCCTGTCGCGTCGCTGGGACCCGATCTGCATTCTTGTTCCGCTTTTCGCTGTGGATAAAGTGCAGTCAGGGTACAGCATCCTTGTGTGAAACACATGGGAAGGGAGGGGGGTCGTACTCACACCGACATTTCGCACATCCCCATGCTGTACCCTGAGTGCAGTATCAGTGAGGCAGTGTCTGGCGTGTCGCCAGCCCGTTCTCCACCAGTTGCTGAATAGAGTAATCCGTAAAAATTGGTCAAAAACGACTTACACGTATGATATGATAAGCCCTGATGTCTAGTGAAGGAAAAAAAGGAAAAAACGCGCCAAACCCATCTCCCTTAACAGTGACCTGTTACCCTCCTTTCACCTTCTCCGCTGCGGACAAGACTGTCCGTACACTCGATATCCCCTACATGTGGTAGGCATGGCTGCGTACCTTAACGTAGCGATGGCGTCTTCTGGAGAGATATTTCCATTTTGAACAATTGTGGTCGTGTCTCCGATGAACACATAACAGATGATAGTTGTCTCAAATTGAAATATCTCACGATTAAGCCTTTTAGGGCCAGATTCAAATACCACGCCTACTCTGTCTCATGGATAAGGAGTGTACAGTGGTAGGGACGGTAGCGTTAGGCTCAGTACGCCCCTTACTCGGTCATGGACACAAGAGACCGCCCACCCACCCACCAGGAGTCCTTCAACTGCTCCCATTGTAAATCGGGACTCTAGTTTGCGTATCCCAGTCCATTGAGATGAAACCAAGCTCTCTTGGAGGTATCTGGAAAGCGGTCTGAACTTATGAAGCAGAAATCCTTTATGCCCCATAGATGGCACGGGGTGTAGCTCATTCCGTCAACCGGGCCCCCTTTACCAAGCAGTTTGGCAACCACTTCATGGTCCGCTCAGTAGTACTGGCATGTCTTAGGAAGCGATGACTTTTAGGAACGTTTCTCTCGCCGTGGAACCCAAATGACATATGTAAATTGGAATTCGAGAGTGTTGATTTATCTGATCTCTGGTTGGTCTGCTGAACGTGTTCTTTTTTAGAACTGCCCATGCGAGGCCTTTCATCACCCTTTAACACTGTTCGGGTAATAATTATAGGGATTCATATAGAGGAAAGTTAGGTTAATTACTTTATAAGTTCTGAAAAAAAACATGGCTACAACTAGTTCGTATCCTAAAAAGCAACCATTGCCTACCTGAGATATGGGTACTTCAACATCCCCCTGTGCACGAGGGATACCGATGTGTAAATAAATCAGACCTTTTCAGACAACGAGATGTCCATTGGTTTCCTAGATACGCGTACGGCCGCATATCGGCTCCATAGAGAGCATTTGCATAGGACGTGGCCATGGCTGCGCCACCTTTCTAAAACCTTAATTGACTTCGAAACGAGCACCACGTCGACGTATCGCAGGGGCGCTTTGGGACATGGAAAACGGAACGGTCCTGGCATTCCATTGCCATTGGTTTCATTGGCAGCAAGGCACATCCTGCTCCCTCACCGAGGGAGGGAGGTTGGGGTCGCATTTGCTTCAAAGTAAAAAGCCCGTTTAGTCGGTTGCTGACTTTCTCTGTCTTTCCTATTTCGTGTGCGTTACACGCTATGTATACTCGAAATCCCTGAGATCGGGTAGGCGTGGCTGCGTACTTGATTTTAAAATGGCGGCGGCCCAGGTTTTCGTGAGATATTGTCATTTTGGAGCAGTCGTAATCATGTCTACATCTAACACAGAACAAGATAGCAGTTGTTTCAAATTGAAGTATCCCACGAGAAACCCGTCCTATGCCATGCTCAAAAGCCACGCCTACTCCGTCTCAGGGATAAGGAGTGTACCTCCCCTCTACCCTTCCCCCTCGCCTCGACGATAGCTTTTTTGGAAGAAAACTGGGAAATTTCGTGAAATTTTTGGGAAACTTGTAAAATGTTGGAAGGTTCAAGGAAGTTGGGGGGAAAGGGCGCACTTGAACGACGGGGGCATTTTGTACTACCACTGCTTCCTTAGTTCCGGTTTACAAGTCTCACTCTGGCGAAACCTGTGAACTCTTGTGAAGCTGGAGCAAGGTCGTCAAGCCATCATGTTAAAACCTGTCAACTCGAGAAGAGGCTGTCTAGATAGGTCGACACGTCGATGGGAAGTAGCAAAAGTGCAAAATGCCCCCCCCCCGCCCCTCCGTTGCCGAACTGCGCCGGGGAAAATGTAACAAGATGGCAGGTAGGAGGAAACGGGGTACGGTCGTACTGGAAGAGGGAGTTCGTAGTGAGTGGATCGCACGTTAGGAAATTTTCCCCCAATAGCAGAACCGACCCTGGCAGAGGCTAATGGGCTTAGTGGGGGCATTTCGCTGGTTACCATCGATCACTACCTCCTGAGCAAACCTGTGCATTCCTGTAAAGTTGTTATTGCATGAGTTTCGTTTAAACATGGCAACAGTTCACGGGCTTCATCAAGCTGAGACTGCTAATTCAACAGGAACTAGCAACAGAATCTAGTGAAAGTGCGAAAAGTGCTACCCCTAAGCCGACTCGCGCGGCATTGGCATAACAAACACCCTAGAAATTAAACGTGTTCTTTTCACAAACAACCATGATTCCTACAAACGATAGGGCATGGAGCGGAGCGTAGCCAGTTTAGCTTTCCCAGCACTTGTAGCAGATTCAGACGACATCATTGATGGAAAAATGGCGTTTTGGCCGTGCTCCGATACGCACCGCGTCACATGCCCATCGTTTACAGGGAAATGACGGTACTATACCTTCGTCCTTTACTTTTAGACGGGCACTTTAACTCGAAAAGCATATGACGGATTGACACTGTGAGCCTTGCGGCTTTATAATCAGCAACTTACCTAGTGAACAGTGGGTACAGTTACACCCTTTTATAGGTCTAGTAGAGCACATACTTTATTTCTGGTCCGTAATGATACTGTAGGCTTTACATGAGGTCACTTCTTGCAGTGAGTTAGCTCTCTCACTTCTTCTTAAGAACACAACGGGTGTAGCGCGAAAAGAGAGGAACCATTCCAAGCAGTCATTTAAGAGTGAGCTGAGTTTCGGACATTCGAACCTCTAGTCAGGTGGGTGCTGAGCGGGATTGGGTCGGAGGAGTTTGAAGAGGTACAGTACCCTCCTATTTGCCCGGGACCGATGGATGGCAGGTCTGACAATACACCAATGAATCTTTTAAAGGCATAAAACACGATATTTGGAACCTGCTTGAAAATATTTAGTAGCAGTGGTGCTATATAGTGAGGAAAATGGCGGAAACGGAAGTGGAACAGCCGAAAATCTGCAAAAAACCTTTGTTCTGCACGGCAGAGGACGAGCATTTTTGGACGAGTTTCCCGTTGGCATCGTGCAGCAATCTCTTTGACAGATCGGCTGCACTTATTTATTCATATTTTCATCATATCAATACGTCATAAATGAAACGATAAGAGCACCAGCGTCGATGGGATTGTGCGGCCTGTTGTGGGCGAGCGCTTGCGATGGGCGTCTGGATCGGTGTGTTGCACCCTGGCTAGGTCTATAACGGTGCCCTCGGTTGGGAAAGGCGTCCACGCAGCGCCTACTGAAGGGCACAATTTTCTTTCTGCTAGGAGTATCGACCCTGTACGCCTTGTCGATTTATCGTGCCACTTGCCTTCAAGCAGTGTACGGTACCGTGACGGCGACCGTGGAAGGAACAAGCGGATTGAGAGATCAGGAAGCAAACCGAGACGAGCTCAAATGCTGAATTTACATGGTGCTAGATCTCCTTATTGTCCAGCTCGCAAATAAATTCAGGACTATCACTCATCGAGAATAGGGGGATAAACGGTAGAGAATAGCAAGAGAAATGAAGGCAGGACAAACAA
>MU913104.1:0-21345 GCA_036418165.1 Cooperia oncophora
AACGCCCGCTCGCTTGCGCGCCCCGCTCCAGCGAATGTCCTCTTCACACCTAATTCAAGGGCGCTCAGTTGTTGTTTGTTGGGACGGCGGGTATAAATAGTAATTGCATGACCATTTTGCCGACCCCAGTCGTGCTCATAAGTTATTCCGCTAACCTTGATTACAGTCCATTCATTAAGAGCACACACAGTCAACGGCGATCCATCTCGCAATGGAAGACGTGTTAAAATGAACAGTGATGCAATTTTTGGTGCATTGCGGCATCTGTCTCTGAGCTTCTTTGAATGCCACCAAGACAAACTGCGTCAACATTAATATCTTTTTCCACCAGACGTGGTTTTTAGATGAAACCTCTTTTTGACCTCGCTTTTCGTCCTCGAACCGCTTTAGCAAAATCACTGAGGAGACTGATAAACGGTGAAATTGTAAGCCTCTAATTTGGACGAAAAGTCGGAACTTCGTGGCACATTGAGGTTCCACCTGAAATCTTCGTTTGGCAGATCAAGAAGACGTGGTCAAGGGAAATGATTTCAGGTGCCCGAACACGCACCTGGCGACGATTCTATGACGAAGTACGGTAAACCAGTGGTACATCGCGTCGGACATACGGACCCAGCTGATTTGCAGAGGTATTACCTTGTACATGGTGCGCTGCTGATGACGTTGTTCCGATTTTGTCCCAAGTGCGGACATCGGGTTGGGAGGACGCAGTTAAGACCGGTCGGAACGGCAGCAGTGGTGAAATTCGAGTGCGAAAATTGCAACAATCGTCCACATCATCCGTCTGTGAGAAGATGGGAAAGTCAAGAGCGAGTAGTCGCTCATTCAAAAGAGCGGAAGTATAAAGGGAACGTTGTGGCAGCGGTTTCTGCGATCACTACAGGTCTTAAATTCGAGGTCAGTTGTTAATATTGGTTTGTATAGCAAATATTATTGCATTGCATCGAAAACTTAGGATCTGGTACGGTGGGCGCAGCAGTTGAAAATGGCTATATTTTCAAAGTCCTTCTTTTACCAAGTGTTCGAGTGGACAAGGCCAGCGATTGAGACCGTCTATCGATCGCAGCAACGTTCTGGGCCAGATACTGGTGAGACGAGTATGAATAAGTTTTACTATCCCCATGATAAAAACCGTTCTAGAGAACACTCACAACTAAGCGCATGAAGGTCGAGGATATGCTGGCGGAGTTGGACGGAGAAAGAGCAGTATCGGAAACAGGCGATGAGCAGCGGAAACCTTGTAACAAGAAACCGAAGTTGGCTCCGAGCTCTCAGTCACAACTCTTATGGCGAGACTTGGTTTTGGAAGAGGTGCTCAAGGGACGGCTTATTGAATGGGAAGCGAAGAGCCAATGTGGCGGCACCTCTCCAGGACGCAAGGAAGCTGCTGAACAAAATTTCGAGTGGGAAATGTAACTGGGTAAGAGACTTGTACTAATAGCTTGTTTAAAATCTATAAAGGTCAATCTGAGGCTCCAGTACTGTTAGGTTGTCCGGAAAGTTCTCAGCGTTTTGAGTGTTTCACTTTAAACGATCATAACTTTCTTAATACTCATCGGATTTAATCGAAATAGGCACCATTCGAATCAGCACACTTTTGCCAATGTGACACCAGTCGATAAATCCCATCAAAGAAAAAACTGGATGGTCCCTGACAAGAAGCATCCTCAGTGTGCGACTCGATCGCGACCGGGTCACCGCCCCACCCAGTGGCTATCGCGACGCCCTACTTCCATTACTAAAGGCTTCCTGGTGGTGCGGTTGTTCTGCTATTAGCTCTCTCTATACTGAATGACAATAGTGAGGTGATGAAGGGAAAGTGTTGATAACAGCAAGTGAGGGCTTGTGCGACCATGCCCTTTCTTCGCATTATGCACGCACAGGTCCGGATCCGTATGGGGTATACATGGGGCATCCCGTATGAAAGATCTGCTTCTTTTCTTTACTTTTGTTTTGTTTAACATCTTGCGAATAGTATCTCAACCCCGTATCTCACAATTTTTGAACGTGAAGCGGACCTTCAACTGCATTTCCATCTTAATGTGTGGAAGGTATCCGTGATGGGGCCCTTGTGCTACCAACCTTTTCGCAATTTGGAACCTATCGCCGCGTGAGAGCAGCACTGCATGCCCAAATTCTTGGTGCTGGCAGCTTCGGGTTAAAAAAACCTTTTGAGATGGGTGCATTTCATTTCTCGCTTTTTCTAAATTCGTAGCATGAGTCATCCATTACTTTAGCCTTCCTCCATTTCACTCTTTCTACCCTACCTCCTCGACACCCTCTCCGCCACCTCCGGCTTAACGACCTCCATCGCAGTAACGGCGGGATCGCTGGCGTTGACTGGATCGCTGACAGGTACAAATTTAGAAAGTTTCACTGCCAAATTACCGATAAACTGTTATCGTATCTATCACCAATCATCTATGCAGGGATTTTTAGAAGGGACCAAAGAGCGATACACATGCAGTGCTGGCGAGCTCATACCGGACTCGATTACAAGTAACCAAGTGATCGACTGCCGTGCTCTGATCGAAGCCAGGGTGAGTTATTATGATGGTGGAGGTCTGCTCAATGATTCATATTCGTATGTGTTTACTACGGCAGCGAAAAAATGTAACAGGCCAGAAATGGCATTTTACTCGTTTCTATCTATTTTTTCAACATCAAACCAACAATCGGAGGAGTAATGGTTGGTGATATAGCATGCTAATATGGAAGCATTGAAATTTTTTTTCCTTTGAAGATTTGTTCAGGCACGTAATGACAGCTCTTGTACTCCAAACTTTGGCACTATTTACCCTTCAGGCAGCGTTCAGACTTCGCGACGGCAGCGCCTCGGCCGCGCGTTCGACGCGATCGATGCGCATGCTTTTGACAGCGTCGATCGCGTCGAACGCGCGACTGAAGCGCTGCCGTCGCGAAGTCTGAACGCTGCCTTACGGCCCCAATCTTCTGAAATCACGCCCATTTTTGACCAAAATTTTTCCTCCGAGGGCACATTTGGATGTAGAGCTGTACCCGGGAATGTTAGACATCCTGAACGCGAATCCAACGCCCGAAATGTCTTGGCGCCTACGCCAAAATACTCCCAGTCACCGAATTCTTAAAATCCTGTATCCAGTTGAATATATATTTGCATTCAAACTTCACCTGTATCCAGTGATAGTTTGACCTCCTGCACAAGAATATCAAATTTGATTGACCGCAACTTCCTGGCGCTGGCGCCGAAATTATCCTAAATCCGGAAAACTTTGTGTAGTTCCAGCTCACGAACACGATTATCCAGATCTGTATGTGGTGTCAAAAAAAAGAATCAAATAAAGGTGGTATCCCTGGTAGCGCGCCTGCTTCTGCTCCTCTTTCCGAAATAGCGATCCCTTCCTCTGTTGAGGCTAGGACTTAGTGGAGGGAAGTATCATTATCACAATCAGAAAGGATGCGCCTTTTTTCGCCGTCGTCATAGAATCAAATGGAATCTCGCGGATCAAATGATGAGTCGTTTGTGACTAGGCATCCGTTTTTAGACCTAGCTGATGTTATATTTGTGCTAAGTGGGTCAAATTAAAACCCCGGAAACAAGTTTTCGGCCAATTGGGTAATTAGGGTATTCTGACGCCGATGCCTGTGCGCGGGCGCCAGCAGGGTTTGGGCTGAGTGGATGTGATATTAGTGTTCAGGAGATCAGACCTCTCCAGGAGGTGCTCCATGATACGCTTTTTTACCCGAGTCTTCCCTTGAGGAAGAATTCGGTCAGAAACTGGCCTGATTTCGAATAATTGGAGTAGCAAAGGGTCAAATAGTGCCCAAACATTTATGGATGTCATGTCGAGTCGAAGCATAAGTCCTTCTAAGTCATCTGAGAACTATGCTTACCCAGCTCAGCACACAATACGGAATGCATTGCTAAAAAAGCATCCCACCGATTAAGTGCATTCTACCTAAAGAGATCGTCTTACAGAATTTTGGGCACGATGGGAAGGGATGGCCAGATCAGAAGGGCACTGGCAGATCAGCGTTTTTGAAGTTATTGTAAGCAAAACTCAAAAATAGTGTTTGATTAATAGCAGGGGTGACCATTGACAAGTTGAAATTGTAGTGATTTCAGGTCCTGTCACGGTAGGTACAACTTGTGTGGAATTTGGCGTTCGCCGGCGTTGGTCAGGTGTTGGTGTCAATCTGTGATCGTTTAGCTACTGATATGATCTTAATTTTCAGTTTTGTCTGCGTCCCTTGAAGGTGCCTACTAGTACAGTCTTATGTATGTCTTTGTCGTATGTCTTTGTAGTAATAATATCGCGAAGATGGCTTATACAAGCCATCAGAATATTCATCTTTTCCTTTGCATATGAGAGATTTCAGGCCTACTGATCGCTACGTTAAGTGTTAGAGGGTGCATAAGGGTAATTTCGAGGTCGCTTCTCTTTTTTTTCCATCGGCCTGTAAAACTGATCAATTACTGTCACACATCCATTGTGCCTCGAATCTAATTGTATTTTTAGGTCCTCTTTCTGAGAAGAAGGTTCTTCGGTATCGAAGTGGCGTTGGGGGATGTCGCTTATATCGACTGTGCTGATATTCTTTTCACATTATGCGAAGAGCGAAGAGTACTGAAATATCAACTTGCATTTGGGAGAACAACTTCGAAACATACGATGTTTAGAGAGTTAGCTAAGCAATTTGTTTGTTTCAAAGAAGAATTAGTCTATCTGATTCGTTTCTTGCCGCACACCGTAGGGTGGTCGGAACATTCCTAAAAAAGTGTTTCTGCACGATTTTCTCATTGGATTTGTAATGTTGTAAGTCTTTGCTGTACACATAAGAAGTTGCTTAAATTTGGTAGCTTTATATTAATAGTAATTATAAGTTAATGAATTTTGAACGGCACCTCCTTGACTGGCAAGTGCATTATTTTCTGGTTTGCTGGTGTAGCAAAGGCCCATTTCTTTTGATAGTTAGAAGATGACGTGTTACGTAGCAGGTTAATGAAGAGGAACCTGAAATATCGTGTTATGTGACGTCAGTGACGCGACATCTCTTAAGAGGTAATGTACTGGACCGCGTACCTGTGCTACATCAGCACCTTCTTTGTTTTGTTTGAAATGGTAGAAGAATTAGATCTGTTAATGTGAGATATAATTCTTGTAACAATAATCCGTACGGGCACTAAAATCTTGTTTGATCTGTTTCGCTCGAATGAGCTTGCTTTTTTGTATGCAATGAAGTTTTTACATTGAAAAGACTGACTTGTTGTTCCCGTGTTACATACGTAGCATACTGGCCGGAATGTTGTTGACTTTTTCCCTGCCCCGTCAAGGGGCGTGTCAGGCAGTATGAGTGTGCTCTAACGCCAGTTCCGTCCGCTACCAGATATTAACACATTGAACGCCGCGTGAATTGTCGGCAATACACGCGCATACTCCCGTTTCTCGCGTTTGTGTATTGCCCACAATTCACGTTTTGTGGGTCGGTTTTGTGGGTATGAGTGCGACTTGAACCATTCTCACCGAGTATATGTTCAGTGAGCTTTGCTTATGCTTAGTTCTTGATGGCGCGAAATAAGCTGCTCATTGAAGTAATTCACAATACATTTCATATTGTTTAATTAATTATGATAACAACACTTATGTCGTCGAAACTGACGTTTAGATCTTCTACGTTGTCCAGAATCTATGCAGCTAAAAAAGTCATCATTCATACTGAACAATGTAGAAATGAGCGCAAAAGTAACCAGAATGAACGTGTAAAGGGGCATGCGGCACAAAGACTCCCGTTTCGCGCGTTTGTGTATTGCACGCAATTCGCGCGGAGACGCAGGAAGTAAAAACGGGAGTCGCCGCAAAAACTCCGCGGCGTTCAATGTGTTAAAGCGGTTAAGCGATAACAAGTGGCAGAAAACGAGTGATACGTAGGATATAATACAGTCTTGTCACTTGTTTGCTTCAACAACTATTGGAGAAGGGTTTGGCACCTCGCCGAAACCACCGGCGTGGCACGCCCATCCGTCCGCAGCGAACTGAACTATGAATCGAAAAACCGGGCCATCTCGTCAATTCCTGCAAATAGATAGTCGTTTCGGAAGAATTCTGTGAGGCGACGTGTGTCTATGAGGTACACTCCTTATCCCTGAAACAAAGGTGGCTTTTGAGCATGGCATAGGACGGGTCACTCGTGGGATGCTTCAATTTGAAACAACTGCCATCTTGTTCTGTGTTAGATGTAGACATGATTACGACTGTTGCCAAAATGAAAATATCTCACGAAAACCTGGGCCGCCGCCATTTTAAAATTAAGTACGCAGCCACGCCTACCCGATCTCAGGGATTTCGAGTATACGTGCCCGTAATCGTTTCACAATATACTAGCATAGAGGTATGTAGAAGAAAAATGAAAGAAACCCTCCCTCGAAAAAGCGGTAAGAAATAGTGTAGGAAATTTAGTTGAACGAAAAGTTTCAAATCCACACAGTTTCTCCAATTAGGCGACGTCCAGTTGAATGAAGGGAAGATATGACTGTAAGCGCGGAGACTAGGCTCTGTCTAATGTCAAAAAGCGGAAGTGCTGGGTGTGTGAACCAAGTTCCTCGAGCGATAGAGAAGTTTCCGCGTGCCGCGAAAATTTTTTTTATTCTTTCTATTATCCAACCCCGTGGAGTCGGTCAGCTCTCCGTCAGCTCAAGTGCTTCTAGGACAGGCAAAACCGAATAATCTATCGCCAGGATTATTGCGAATTTGTTGTCAATCTCGTCTTTTTCGTGCTCTTTATTTCGATCCCATTTTTGCTTTATATTTTCTTTTACTTGATTTGCATGCTTTTTATATGAAAATGTCTCATCAGTACTTGGTGCACCTGTTACGCGAACTCCATGAGAGACCGCTGATCGAGTGGGAAGGTGATTGAGCAAAATTCCTGCGCTCCTATGAAATATTCTTGCGCCTGCTACCATGTACGGGCTACATGTATGACCCTCGCCGCGGGAAAATAATTCGAACTCGCTGCAGCTGAGCGCGTTCATTTTTGCGCGACGGCTCGTTTTAGCGTCCAGTTTCAATTTCCTTTTTTACTGTATTTACAACAGTTAGAGAGGGAACCATTGCGAGGAAGGACGACGAGTTTTTTAGCGCGCCGAAGGGGTAGCTGTGCTGTGAGTGGGCTTAATTTCTACCTCGTGGCCGTATTTCCTTGGGTGAAAAGCTTTGATTGTTCATATTGAATGAAAATGCTTGCAGTGGACCTGACAGCACCAAAATGCTCCAGCATATTGAATAGAACCTCCTTGCCTCATTGGCACAGATTCCATTCCTCCAGCTCGTAACTGTTTCTGAATAATTGTCCCCTTTATTAGTGAGAGATGTTCGTCGTGAATTCAAATGCACTGATGCCCTGCACTCAAGCCTCTTTTTTCTTTGCCTCCTTATCCAGAACAGGCAGGGTATAAGAATTCAACATTTTTCTGCAGAATGGTGGTGGTCAGGAGGACTTGTTGTCTTTGTGGACTTAAAACCAACATTCACACTATGAAGCAGTCGTGGCCATCGAAAAATCGGAATATCGTTATGATGGCATCGCTTTCACTAAAAGGAGTTGTGGACAAGGCAGATGTGGACCCGCTGGTGGAAAGGCTTAGCGTGTCTCACAGACCTGCTTGTCAATCTCCATGTGATAGAAGCGGTAAGTTCCAAGTACGGGATGGCTCTGTTTCGTCCGCAATCCATGTCGTCAGGCCGCTTTCATACTTTGCGCGCGGTTGAAGAGAATCGACGGTTTCGGAGACTCCGCTGGAGCGCTTGCGGGCTGAAGCAATGGGTGGGGGAGCAGGCATTTTAGCGTCGAATCTCCCCGATCGCCGATTATCCCAAATCGCAGAATCCCCTCCGTTGCAAAGTATGAACGCGGCACTGTAACCCATACTACGACGACAGGATGTGTCATTTCTCGTCAGTGACGATGAAACCAAGTGTTGCGTCATTACCAAGCTGATTCTTCGTTCTGAAGCCGGATAACATTGCTTGGGATAAGGTTTTTGCGTGAACCTAGGGTATAAGGGCGCTCTCGTGCGACTAAAGTGAGAAAGATTTCGCATTTTGAGAAAAGTGGTTGACACCCGCGCCCTCTCCCCTACATTGAACTAGCGGTGCGCTTTATTGGTATTTCATTCAGTTCAGTTTATTATCTGCAGGCTCAGTATATATGTGCTGAATTGGCAGCTAATGGGAGTCGCTTATCGTATCGCAAGAGTCCCAGCGGTAAAAAGATAGCACATGTCAATCTTCGAGATATTTCATCTTCACAGATTGTCTACGTGATCAATGGCATGACTAACGTATGACTTTCTATTGTATGTAATACGGGAGGACACTCCACATAAAACTTCAGGACAATGTGATCATAACCGCTGAAGATGTGTGGAAGTTTCTGAACATCTCTCTGCAGAGCTATCCTAATTCTTCTATATGGCCTGAACAGACTGGAACGGCGAAGGTCAAGGAGCGATTTTTAAGGGGTTCTTTTTGCATCGCGTAATAGCCAAAATTCCAGGGGACGTTGGGAGAATTCGCACCCAACTGGAGAAAAGAAAAATCTTCAGCGCCTATCGTGCCAGCTACTGGAAGAGAAATCAACGTGATTCAGGTACATGGAGAATGCGGACGAAACCTCTGTTCTGTTAATGAAAGCAAAGGTTTTTTGAGCAAAAGTCTGTTTTTTTGAAATGCAACAGTAAATGATTCCAGGTCCCCTATCTCAAACCTGCAAAGAATTCAAGTTGCAACCCTGTAGAACACTATATCGCGTTGGAGAAGACGGACGAAGCTGATTTGCAGAGGTACTACCTCGTGCAAGGTACTTTGCTAATGACGCTGTTCCGATTCTGTCCTGAATGTGGAGAGCGTCTGGAAGGAACGCAATTGAAACCGGTTGGGACTGCAGCAGTTGTTCAATTTGAATGTGGACGTTGCTCCCGTTCGATGCCTGTGCAAAAGTGGACGAGTCAAGAGCGAGTTGTCGATCACTCGAGGGAACGAATGTTCAAAGGGAACGTTGTGGCAGCTGTTTCAGCTGTCACCGCAGGTCTGAAACTCGAGGTGAGCAGTTAACGTTGTTTCGATGAGCTCACGCTTATTTGTTGGAGGGTTTTTTAGGATCTGGTGCGGTGGGCGAAGCTATTGAACTTGGCCATGTTTTCGGAAACGTTCTTTTATAAGGTGTCCGAGTGGACAAACTCAGCCATGAAAACCATCTATGATACGCAAAAGCACCTTGTTACCGAGACCGGTGAGAAGACTGCAAATGAGCGTCACTATTCCCTCAATAGAAGTCATTTTAGATGACACTAGTACGCATAAGAATGTTGAAGACGGAAGCGAAGAGAACCCGCAAAATCATCTCGTTACGGAACTGGGCGGTGAGAGTACAAATTAGCGCTAATTATTCCCACAATATAGAAAATTTTAGGCGACACTAGTACGCATAACGGTATTGAAGACGGAACAGAAGGGAACGCACAAAGTCATCACGTTACGGAATCGGGTGAGAATTACAAATAAGTGTGACGATCCCTATAATATATACCATTTTCACTTTAAATCGGACACTTTTCAAACCAAATCGGACACTTTTCAAACCAAATCGGACACTTTTCAAACCAAATCGGACACTTTTCAAACCAAATCGGACACTTTTCAAATCAAATCGGACACTTTTCAAATCAAATCGGACACACCCCTACCAAGGGCAGTTGATAACTAGACCACACTAGGTACTGCTGCAAGCCCCGCCCAACACCCCGCCCACCTTTCCAGCGCGGTCACGGTTTTCCAAAATGTTTTATGAAATCTGCTTCTTCGACTTTTTCTCACTTTTGCTAGTTGCACACACACTTCAACTGAAAAGGATTGATACAGATCTGACTCCGCCCACTTCACAATCAAGTGACGTAAGTTCTGAATTTTTATAACTTCTTTCGACGTCGTTTTTTCACATTCAATCTTCACAAAACGAATATAGCCATGCTTTTACACACTAGCCCCGCCCCTCTGACCACGCCCACTTTCGTTTTTCGCGGAATTTTGATTTTTCTTCCGAATTTTCACTTTTTTAGGCTGTGACAAGCGGCCCCGCCCACTAATGGAAGCTCCGCCCACTTTGTAGAAGCCCCGCCCACTTTTCAAAAATGATGCAGATCGGCGAGCTAGTGACCGTACTAGCAGGTTATGGCCTCTCCCGTCACCCGGAACAAAGTACACTCTAGTTCGCTGCGGACGGTTGGGCGTGTCAGCCAGTATGAGTGTGTCACCCTGCCGTTCTCTGCCTTCTTGTTGAAACGCGCATGCGACAAAAAGTGGTAGAAAACGAGTAGTACGAAGGATATGATACCGCGCCAAACGCTGCCGCACGGGCACGCCCAACCGTCCGCAGTGAACTACACTATATCCCTTTTTTGTGGTCTTTCCCTTTTTTTCATTCTATGTGACGGGAGAGGCCATAACCTGCTAGTACGGTCACTAGCTCGCCGATCTGCATCATTTTTGAAAAGTGGGCGGGGCTTCTACAAAGTGGGCGGAGCTTCCATTAGTGGGCGGGGCCGCTTGTCACAGCCTAAAAAAGTGAAAATTCGGAAGAAAAATCAAAATTCCGCGAAAAACGAAAGTGGGCGTGGTCAGAGGGGCGGGGCCTAGTGCTAGTGTGTAAAAGCATGGCTATATTCGTTTTGTGAAGATTGAATGTGAAAAAACCGACGTCGAAAGAAGTTATAAAAATTCAGAACTTACGTCACTTGATTGTGAAGTGGGCGGAGTCAGATCTGTATCGGTACCAATCCTTTTCAGTTGAAGTGTGTGTGCAACTAGCAAAAGTGAGAAAAAGTCGAAGAAGCAGATTTCATAAAACATTTTGGAAAACCGTGACCGCGCTGGAAAGGTGGGCGGGGGTGTTGGGGCGGGGCTTGCAGCAGTACCTAGTGTGGTTGTTATCAACTGCCCTTGTCCGATTTGATTTGAAAAGTGTCCGATTTGGTTTGAAAAGTGAGAATGGTATAGTTCATTCAAGGTGACGCTAGTGCTCACATGGATGCTGAAGACGGAGGTATGGAAATTGACGGAGAAAAAGCAATGATGGAGGAGTGTGAACTACCTGAGAAGCTCCTTCAGCAAGAAGTTGAAGCCTGGTTTCGAAATCTCCTCCACTACATCTATTGGGAGACCTAATACTGGCTGAAGTTTTCAAGGAACGGCTAACTGCATGGGAGGAGAAAGCCACTTCTTCGGGTGCCGAACAATAACTTAGAGCGGGAAATGTGACTCCAATAGAAATTTGTTTCGCAGCTTCTGCAAACTGCAACTTCTCATTTCTGGCTTTTCTCTACCTCTTCGTGTACGCTGCGAGATTTCGGGTTCGACGCAAGTGGTGCTCTTCAAAGATGAGCCGGCCATCTCGGTAGACGGGACGGCGTACGGGTATCCTATCTTCCAGCCGCGCTTCTATGCACTCGACCGGAGAAAATGGCAGTCGTGGATCCATTTCCCTCGCTCATGACAAGGTCCACAGTCCACAGGAGATGAACATACATTTCTCTCAAATAAGGGTTTCTCAGCTGCTGTAAGCGTGCGACCATTTTGTAGTCTCTTACGTGTTTGACTAAAATAATTTGTAAAATGTTAAAGTGGGTACTGATGAGGGCGCAAGATCTATTGAACAATCGATCTTCTAAACCACTCATAGTATCCTTGATCGTTTCTACACTCATTCCAGTATTCACAGAGGAGCTGGCCCGTCACCGAATCTATCCCTAGGTAAGCTGCAGCGTCCAAAGCGAACAAGACAAGATTTGTACATAATACAAATTCCGTAGATCATTTACCACATCTTACCGTCTCTTTCTTGACTAGGTTAAGTAGCAGCTAAACCTTGACTAGAGAGGGTCCGAGAAGCTGGAGGTACCATACTTTTGAACAACTAGGGGCCCCTATTCGGTTCAAGACTTGCCAATTCCTACTGACTCACAAGTCTCACATATTTGTCAACTTTAAACAATGCTCCGTTCATCAGAATGCTTTGTGAAGTTCTATGTATTGAACAATCCTGAATTCTTATGTTAGTTACTGCGCCGTCATCGTCAAATTCCGACTTCATTTTGATGAAGCTTTTATTGCTTTCCACTGGTCCATGAATTTGTACAAATGTATTGTCGGGTCTTTATTCTGTAAGGAAACTGCCTTCAATAGTGAGGTGACATTGTGAGCTGTCACTATCTATCGTCTCTATTGGGCAGCATTTCGCTTTATATTTTGCGATGTTATAGGCTTTCGGAAAGTCTGCATCATAAAACTTTTCCTCTTCATAATTTTGTCATTCGATGGGTCATTCTTTAGATCTGGAGCTATATACATGAGAAGTTGCTTGAAATTTGGTAGCTTTGTATCAATAGTAATTATATATACCATTTTCACTTTAAATTCACCACTTTTCAAAGCAAATTCACCACTTTTCAAACCAAATTCACCACTCTTCTTAGACCAGGCAGTTCACCAACCAGATCACGCCAGACACCACCGCGAACCCTGCCCCGACGGTCACGCCTACTTGTCAGCGCGGACATAGACACATGACTGACTCCGCCCATTCTTTAAAGTTTGTTGCGAACTTCAAATCTTCATAACTTTTTCAATTTTTAATTTCACATCCACTCTTCGCACAACGAAGGTACTCGTAGACGCGCATTCATGCACCGGCAATTCAGGCTCCGCCCCTTGGCCACGCCCACTTGCTTTTTGCGGAATTTTGATATTTTTTCAAAATTTTTGCATTTTTGGACTGCTCCATGAAGCCCGCCCACTGTGAGAGGCTCCGCCCACTTTGAAGAAGCCCCGCCCACTTTTCAAAAATGGTGCAAATCGGCAGTATAGAGCCTTGGCTTGCATGCTAGGGTCTCGTCCGTCACTCGGAACAAACTTTGCCTGATTTATCTTGTCTTAAAGTGGGCGGAGCCTCTCACAGTGGGCGGGGCTTCATGGAGCAGTCCAAAAATGCAAAAATTTTGAAAAATATCAAAATTCCGCAAAAAGCAAGTGGGCGTGGCCAAGGGGGCGGAGCCTAAATTGCCGGTGCATGAATGCGCGTCTACGAGTACCTTCGTTGTGCGTGCGAAGAGTGGATGTGAAATTAGAACTTGAAAAAGTTATGAAGATTTGTTATGAAGATTTGAAGTTACGCAACAAACTTTGAAGAATGGGCGGAGTCAGTCATGTGTCTATGTCCGCGCTGACAAGTAGGCGTGACCGTCGGGGCAGGGTTCGCGGTGGTGTCTGGCGTGATCTGGTTGGTGAACTGCCTGGTCTAAGAAGAGTGGTGAATTTGGTTTGAAAAGTGGTGAATTTAAAGTGAAAATGGTATATAAATGAATTTTGAATTGTACCTCCTTGACTGGCAAGTGCAGTATTTTCTGGTTTGCTGGTGTAGCACAGGCCCATTTCTTTTGATAGAAGATGACGTGTTACGTAGCAGGTTAATGAAGAGGAACCTGAAATATCGTGTTATGTGACGTCAGTGACGCGACATCTCTTAAGAGGTAATGTACTGGACCGCGTAGCTGTGCTACATCAGCACCTTCTTTGTTTTGTTTTCTTGAAATGGTAGAAGAATTAGATCTGTTAATGTGAGATATAATTCTTGTAACAATAATCCGTACGGGCACTAAAATCTTGTTTGATCTGTTTCGCTCGAATGAGCTTGCTTTTTTGTATGCAATGAAGTTCCTACATTGAAAAGACTGACTTGTTGTTCCCGTGCTTATATACGTGGCATACTGGCCGGAATGTTGTTCACAAAGTTGCACCCTTATTCGCTGCGCTTGAAGGGGCGTGTCGGGCAGTATGAGTGTGTTACAGCGCCTATTCCGTCCTCTACCAGCTAAAAGCGGGTACGCGACAACAAGTGAAAGAAAGCGAGTAATACGAACGATA
Source organism: Cooperia oncophora (assembly GCA_036418165.1). Lineage (NCBI taxonomy): Eukaryota > Metazoa > Nematoda > Chromadorea > Rhabditida > Trichostrongylidae > Cooperia > Cooperia oncophora. The sequence goes on from MU913104.1 coordinate 13,956, forward strand.
TAATACAGTCTTGTCGCTTGTTAGCTCCAACAACTGTTGAAGAGCAGGTTCTGCACCGTGCCGAAATCACCCGCCTGACACGTCCCCTTCCTCCGCAGCGAACTGAACTATTAATCTGAATACTGCGCCATTTCATCAATTCCTGGAAATAGGTTGTCGTTTCGGAGGAGTTCTGTGAAGCGAGGTAAGCAGGTGAAGTACCTTACAACCTCGCAGATGAGTTCGGGGCGGTTAAAGTTTGCCAAAACGCGGTATTGGCTCGTGAGCGCTGCTGATCATTCACGGACAGTGCGGCCGTGGCCTATTAGAAATGGTTTCGCTTCGAAGGCAACTCCTTGTGGGTTTGCATCCCGTTGGCGCGAAAATTTTTGCTTCGTCTCCTATAAAGCTTTTACTCTAATTTTCGAAATTCTTCCGAGTTTACGACCCAGCAGAGCAAGTAGATCAAGTAGATCAAGTATATGACGTACTCGATCGAGTATGGATTTGGTCACTATCTGCCCTCTCTGAACTCATTACCCATCGACAATTCGAAGTTTTGGCCAGAATCACAATTTGGCCAGAAACTCGTTCCTGGGGGTATTTTGACCCCCCCCCCCTGAGCCCGAATATCACATCCGTTTGACGCGAAAACGATCGGTTACCTCGTCCAGTTGATGATCACAACAACGTGAAGGCAAGCGTTTTCTCGTCGAATGTGATGTTCATGTTCAGTTGGTGAGAATAGCTCCAGGAACGAGTTTCTGGCTAAAACTTCGGAAGGTCGGATGGGTAATGAGTTCAGAGAGGGCAGATAGTGACCAAATCCATACTCGATCGAGTACGTCATATACTTGATCTACTTGATCTACTTGCTCTGCTGGGCCGTAAACTCGGGAAGAATTTTGAAAATTAGAGTAAAAGCTTCTTATAGGAGACGAAGCAAAAACTTTCGCGCCAACGGGATGCAAACCCACAAGCATTTGCTTTTGAAACAAGCCCGTTAGGCGCGTTTATACTTTGCGGCAGCGTAGCGTAGCGCTTAGCGTTTCACGAGCGTTTCACTAGCGTTTCGCTAGCGTTTGCCAGCGGCGGGGCTAGAGAGTATAGAAGAGTAGGAGAGTACAAATACTCTCCTACTATCCCATAGTCTCTACTCCCTGCCGCTGCAAGCGCTAGCGAAACGCTAGTGAAACGCTCGTGAAACGCTGGGAGCGCTAGATCGATAGCTATACATCCCGTGCCCTCGCTACGCTAGCGTACGCTGGTGACGCTGGGAACGCTAGATCGATATCTATCCTTTCCCCGACACTGCCGCTGGCGTACGCTGGAAGCGCTACGCTACGCTGCGCAAAGTATGAACGCAGTCTTACCACTAGGCCACGGTGGCACTGCCTAGCAATCGATCAGCAGCGCTTACGAGCCAAAACTGAGTTTTCGCAAACTTTGACCGCCCAGAACTCGTCTGGGAGGTCCCCGTAGCACTTTTAATCTGCATATTCGTAATCAGCATTCGAGGCTCTATCGATGTACCTAGGTCTCCATTCAAAGTTCCATGGGAAGTTGAAACCATTCCCTTGTTTGAGGAAAACTGGGTAAACCCCACTCCCCGGCGGAGAAAAGCGGTAAGAATTAGCGTGGGATGTATGATAAAACGAGGAGTTTCAAGCTCGCGCAGTTCCTCTCCAATTGCTCCAATCAATTTGAAGGCGGAAAGATACGACTGTAAGGACTAGGACTGCCTTACAGCCCCCCGCCGGAGACTAGGATTCTATCCCATGTCGAAAGCGGAAGTACAGGGTGTGTCCAGACTTCCTTGAGGCAAAGACGAGAAAGTTTCCGCCTGCAGTGAGAAGTTTTCTAACTACTACTTGAATATTTGGCACCAAGGCTAAGGACTTCAATGGAGGTTTTAACAAAATGGCCTCCTGTGTAGTCGGTTAGTCAAGTGCTTAGACAACGCATGACGAAATAATCTTTCAACCAAAGTGTTGCAAATTTGTGGTTGTGATTTTTCTTTTTCGTGTTTTTTTGTTAAAATTTTCGCCGATTCTTCGACTTTATCTTTCTTTCATTCTGCCTTTTGCATGCTTATTTTATGAATATTAATATGTAGAAAATGTCACATTAGTTACTTTGTGATGAAGGCCCCTGTTACGCGAAATTCTTGGGAGACTGCGAGATTACCCGGGAAGGTGACTGAGCGGAATTCTTGTGCTCCTGTAGATATTCTTGCGCTTGCTACCATGTACGGGCTATTGCGCACCACCGCAGGAGCTGGCGAGGGAGCGCCTTAATTTCTGCGCGAAACCTCGTTTTAGCCTCCAGTTTCAATTTTCTTCTTTCTTATTGTATTCAACAACACTTGGAGAGGGACCGTTGCCGAACGGTAACTTCAGTAGGCGAACAATCGTACACCCTACCCAATGGCGTAAATAATTAGTTAGTGTGCATCATTAAACACATCATCTCACGCCACAAAGTCGTAAGAACCGACTTGGGGAATAGTTGATGCGGACCAAGGATATCCAAACGAGATTTAGACTATTACATGTGATTGAAAGATTGCACTGGAGTATGTGCTCGATAAGACTTATTGGCGTTGGATGCTCAATAACATCATTTTTCTATTATGAATACTGGGTGTTAATGGGTTTCAACGGCACTCATCAAAAATAGTCCGCGTTGGGTCAGAATTTCTCATAGCATTGCGGCGGAGTCTTTACACATTACTGAGGCATCTTGTTGAAGCATTTTCCAGATGGAAGTCACAACTTTCGTGAAACTGATTAAAATGCTACAACAAAATAGTTTTGCATGTTTTCTCCTTCACAGGTCACGCAATCCCTTGCTTAATGCTGAATGCGTTGCTTATGTTATGAAAAAATGAATGCGATGCTGTGATTAATGCCCTGCTTCTTTCCATGTTCAAGTAGTGGTTTCAATTAGCCACATTCTTAGACATGGTTCTGATAACAGTATAGCCTCCTTGTCTTGTGTTTATCAGTGCCTGCTTGCTTCCTGTTGGTTTCCTGCGATACGAGGAATGATGACATGCATAGTTTTTTTTGAACAAAATACAGTAGTACGAGATCCATAACTCAGCTATGTCATCGTACGATGCACGTGGCACCTCTCCCCTAATCCCCGCATCAACTCTTCGAGGGTGGGCGTTAGGCCCAAACCTACGCTCGTTAGGCGCGTTCTAGCTTGCGACATGAAGAAAGCGCAGAATGCGGACTGCAGACGTGCCGAAAGTGCAGACGTGCCGAAAAGCATTACATACGTATCGATTTGAAGAAATGCAGAAATGCCGAAACTGCAGACGTGCGGAATCTGCAGAAATGCCGACAGTGCGGAATGTGCAGAAATGCCGACAGTGCGGAATGTGCAGAAAAGCATAATAGATACTTATTCGATTTGAGAATGCGAAATAGCGAAAGTGAAGAACATGCCGAATCTGCAGAATCCGACAAGTGTGGAAATCGGCATACGTTACGGTTGCTTTTCGCACTTGTTCCGGCCATTCTGCAGACTTCCGCCACGTTCTGCACATTTCGGGCACGTCTGCAGTTTCGGCACTTCTGCATTTCTTCATGGTCGCAAGCTATGAACGCGGCCTAACCAGGATAAGCGGACTATTCGTCTCGTCTGCAATCTACAAAACCGCTACTGAACCGCCACAACAAGTTCTATTCACAGCTTCAAAAATAAGCACGCAGATGAAACCTCAACTACTCGAGCCGTTCGAGGAGCGGTACTGAAATGAGGAGAAAAACTTCTGCATAGTGCAACAACTGTGGTTCACTAGTGTGGAAGGCGAAAACTTTTCTCATTCCGATGCAGTCGTGTTGTTTTCAAAACCTAAACAGATTTTTATTCAATCGAGAATCAAGACAAAGCTACTTGGACTAGGTTGCGGTGAGCTGCGTTCATAATACTCGTCTGCATTTGAGCGTTTCGGGCGAAAGGAACGTTAGCTATTTCGACTAGGTTTGAAAACTTATCAGCGGAATGCTAGCGTTTTGAGCAAAAACTATAGTGTATGTGTCGATGCCAGATCGATATCCATGTTATTCTTCTCGCCCAAAACGTCCAAACGATAGCAACCACAACACATACTTACGTTGTGCATGCAACTTCGACGTTCTGTCGTGAGATGATGTGTTTGGTGTGCACCCAGATTTATTTACGGCTCATCTGGGGATACGGTGTACGATTGTTCGCCTACTGAAGTTACCGTACTGTGACGTTGCGAGGCAGGACGACGAGTTCTTTCTTAGCGCGCTCAGGGGAAAGGGGCTAGCTATGCTGTGAGTGGGCTTAATTTACCTACCTCGGGGCAGTATCCTTGGTTGAAAAGCTTCGATTGTTCACATTGAAAGGAAATGCTTGCAGTGGGATCTCACTGAACCGCCCCACAAAATGTCTCCAAATAGAGCCTCCTTGCCTCATTGGCACAGATTCCATTCTCCACCTCGTAACTGTTTCTTAATACTTGTCCCCTTTATTAGTGAGGGATGTTCGTCGTGAATTCAAATGCACTGGTGCCCTGCATTCAAGTTTTTTTTTTCTTTGCGTCCTTATCCAGAACAAACTGGGTACAAGAATCCAACATTTTTCTGCAGAATGGTGGCCAGAGTTACTTGCTGTCTTTGTGGACGTCATGCCAACATTCGCACTATGAAGCAGTGGTGGTCATCGAAAAATCGGAATATCGTAATGATGGCATCGCTTTCACTAAAAGGAATTGTGGACAGGGCAGATGTGGACACCCTAGCGGGAAGGCTTTGCACATGAAAATCTGCGTTGTCATTCCATGTGATAGAAGCGGTTCAAGTTACCAAGTAAGGTATGAAGACTCTTCAATACATGTCTGCACGTTTGACGTCAGCGGCGTGAAGATAATTTTGGTACGATACACAACCTAATTAAGAGTAGCCGCAACAGCGAGACAGCTATCAATTGAGGTGCGAAAACCTGGGTTGCTTAATGGTGAGTGACCTCGATTAACCGAGTGAGGGCTGAGAGGTATCTTGTTATCCACATTGCCTATCCTTACATTCTATAAACCACTAATTCTGTGTGTCGGTTTGTCGGTATGTATGTATGTATGTATGTATGTATGTCCGTCCGCAAAATGTTTCACGGGTTCAACACTGCAAGTGAAGGAGAGATTACGACGCTGCCGGTTGCGCAGAACAGTTGGTGCAGATGTATCATCCAATGTTTTGATTTGTTGATAACCCCTTCTTTTTTTTATTTTTTTTCGACTATATAAGAGAACCATGTAGTGCACTCCAAACCATTGCACGAGCTGCTCGCGTGGCAGGTGGACGTGAGCACGTGCAGCGGCCGGGATGGGGAGTGGGTGGGGCAAGTGGGAGTGGTGAGGGTATAATGTGGGTGGGTGGGATTAGTGAGGGAGAGTACGGGAGGGGAAGCGTATAGTGCGTTTAGTATGAACTCATCACCAGTGTGGTAATAAAAGCGCCAATGAAAGCGATAAGATGAATAGAGGAAGGATCAACCGCTAGCAGAGTCCGCGAAATAAATCCATGTTTTGGTATCACTTTGGGGCAAGGTGTGATTGTTTACAACCTCACTATGTAAAAGAATCATGTAGTGCACTATAAGTGAGCTACTCGCATGAACATATTGACCAAGAGTCACTCAGCAAATCCATTCTTTATCTCAGAAGAAGACGTGCAGGCATCAGCCGGGCGATCCGACTGGTTTCATAATAAGTGAGGGATGATCAATAAAATGAGGAACAAGGTTTATGAAATATGTATGGGGATACTCTTTCCTACACAATAATATGCCATTTAAGGGCTCAATCTATACTTTCATAATTCACGAACCGGTCCCACTTAACTATTGCGCTCTCGGTACACTATTGAGAAAACTCTTGCTGAAACTTGGGCTACGGGTTCACCCGATGCCCTGTTCTCGAGCACTTATCGCTGTTTTGGTGCAGAAGATTTTTTCCACTGAAATCGTTGTCAACCTCACGCATGAGCTGTTCAGCGCCATGCTGGCGCGAAGTGGCCTCGGCAGCAAAATAAGAGTCTGTGTTTGGAAGTGTATTCCTTTATGTCTGTTTTTTTTTGCTTCTAATTAGATTCGTGATTGGGGCCATCAGTTACCCTTGTATACAGATTTTCAAGAAAGAAAAGGTTTTTGGTGATAGTGGACCGGCCACTGGATTGGCAGTGGCACCCCAACTCGCATCTCGTGTAGGTCACCGGCAAAACCAACCTTCGCAAATTTCCCTTCTCAAATTCGGTATGACTTCAAAGAAAACCATGTTGGTCCCAGGGCAAGTGTACGAGCATCCTGGGCTTTTCTCGGCTCCCATCGTATAAGCTTCCATCAAGAAAAAGGTTACCTCCAGCCGTAACCCTTGCGACGGAACCTATTCATTATACTCTCAAATAAATAGTAGATAGTCCTAGAATATAGTAAATAGAAGGTCCAGGTATCGAAGTTGGATACCGACACCTGGATACTGATAGACACTAGTTCAACAGATCTATCGTCAAAACTTCTTGAAAACTCGAGGAGAAAAATTTGTGAAACTCTGTATTAGGGGTCATCAATAGCCCTGATCACGGTTCTGACATTTATAAATGACGCCGAGGCCATTTGTCGCCAACATGGTTCTGAATACCTTCCCACTGCGTGCGGAGTGGGATGCTGCGAAAATCACTTGAGAAACTTCAACGCTATCTCACCACGTGCCAGGTAAGGTACTTTTTCCACCTTATTTTGTGTTGTTTTCGATGCATGGTTGACAAACTTCTTCCTTAGCTGTGTATACTCAACATTACAATTAGAAAAGAGCTCAACAATGCGGCTCGAAATGCTCTTCTTTAGCAAACTTTTCATTCATTTTTTGGCATTCGTAGGAATGCGTAGCAAAAATTGAACCGATTTTGTGATTCTTATATGGACCCCTACAACATGCAACAAACCATTTCTAAAAAGCGCGCTATGACCTGAATGACCTCATTTGTGAGCCCTCTCTCCTTAATGAGGTCACTTCGCAGTTAGGCTCCCAAGTTTTCGCACCTCATTAAAGGCACGGTCCGCGATCAGGTATAGAAGTTGAAAATATGGCGTCGGGAGGGTAGTGTGGTCCGCGACGAACAACCTTGTACCGGTTTCGCGGCAAAAAATTGTAAGGGAGGGGCGCTATAGGCAAAATAGGTTCAGTGACGCCTCCTTTTTTCCAGTGACTCCGCCTCCAGACTCCGCCTCCAAGGCCTACCTTTCAGTGAAAAACGAGGCTGCAGGACGAAAAAGCATGAAAATCGTCACTTGTACGGTCGTAGCGCTTTTATCGGGGAATCAGCTGTGCGGATGAAGGCGTAAGTTGGACGTTAGTTGGGCACGTACAAACAGGCAT
>MU913105.1:0-13950 GCA_036418165.1 Cooperia oncophora
CGTTGTGACATCGACACAATCCGAGATGGATGAGTGTTTCCGACTAATGAATGAGCAGTCCCAGTACATTAGGCTCACAAGAGAGGTACCATGCAATGGTTGGCTTCCCTATTTGAACACCAAGGTGAAAGTGTCTGATGGCATGCTCAGTGTGAAGTGGTACAGGAAAGCAAGCTCGAAGAACATCCTGATTCATGCCACTTCTGCTCACCCTTCCGCCACGAAACATGCAGTAGTTAGGAATATGTTCAGGACGGCTGCAAACGTGTGCACAGGTAATGCAGAGCGGCAAGAGTCTATGCCTGCTTCCAACATAGCTGCTTCAAACAGTCATGGTGTACCAGGAAATCGAAATCGCGCACGAACCACCGAGGCGTCCGCACCAAAACCATATTCCTTATACACCATTCATATCTGATGAAGTGACCAACACAATAAGGACCGGTGGTAAAAGGCGCTGCAGTACGCGTACACCGCTTGGCAGGCATTTGATCGAAGAGCATGGCGGAAACGATTTTGATGTGAAGTGCAGAATTCTGGCATTCGAGACTGAAATTTCGGCAAGAAAAGCTCTGGAGGCAACTGGATTTCCACAAAACCCAGGATGAACAACCAAGATAATGTTCGTCTATTACAAATGACCTCTTGCCATTTTTGCCATTTTGCGAGCTATTGATGTGAACAGTGAGACGTGCCTTTCGTGTCTTTTTTCGTAGTTCTCCAGAGATTCTGCCAAAAACGCTAGGCTGTCGAGGCATTTGGCAGTGTAGAGGATGTAGAGGAACATCTCTACCGCTATGCTTGGGCTCCTGAGGACGACGATCCTGTCGAAATGTTGTACCATTACCAATTGAAGTTTCCACCTTGCCACCCTTTTTGGCGGAATAAAGTACAACTTGAACGTACACAATAATTTCGAGCTGTGATGAAGAGAGAAGCTGGGCACTTATCTTCACGTTTTTTATTTATTTTCAGATATTAGGGTGTCCGGGGAGCTCTGAGAATTCCCAATCAGTCCTTTTAACGCTTATTGGCAAGAATAAGAGAGACGAAACAACAGTTACTATGAACAGCCCATTCCATTCCTCTTGACTTTTGGTCGGGGTTACTTTGCGCGGGAGTTATCGCGACATCGAAGCTAAACTTCCACATCGGAAAGCGATCTAATGCCTCTACGCAAGTTATGAAGAGTGTTTTTGCCTTCAGTATAGGTGACATCACCTCATACCCGATTTGACTGATAGAGCAGGCAGAACGGTGAAGGTGACGTAAAACGCGCTGAGAATCGTAAAGCACATGCATTTTTCAGTCAGGGGCACGGCTCGCGATCAGGTGTGGAAGTTGATGATATGGCGTCAAGAGGGTAGTGTAGTCTTCAGCGAACGACCTTGTACCGATTTGTGGCAAACAATTGCAAAGGAGAGGCCTTTTTCCAGTGATTCCGCCTCCACACTTCGCCTTCAAGGGCCTTCGCCTTTCACTGGGAACGAAGCTGCAGAACGAAAAAAAGCAGATTCGTCAGTTGTGCGGTCGGAGAGTACGTATCGGTTATCCGTGTGCGGAGGGAGGCGTAGTGTTGTAAATGTAGTTAATTGGGCACGTACAAACTGGGATCGAAGCAGCGGCAGGTAAGGGAAGGATGGATATCGATCTAGCGTCACCAACGGACGCTGGCGTACGTTGCCGCAAAGTATAAACGCAGCCTGATGGCGAATGATTGCGAGCTTTGCCTTTAATCTTAAGTCATACCAACAATGGAGGCAGACACCAGCTAGCGTTACACTCAATTTGCCAACATTTCTCTCATAGCCTTCGATATACGATTTTTTTCCGTGGGCGCATTCACTTGCCACACACCATAGTTTTTTTCTAATACAATTCCATTGCGATACTGCTGCCATACATTGTGAAACCACTTCACCTGGTTGACGTGTATTGGCGGTCTAAACTTGCTACCGAGAGAAAATTTTGTGAGAGTGTTGGACAGGTGGTCACTCTGTATATTATGAACCTGGGCGTTTTGTAGTTGTAGCAGCATCTTGATATGAGGTCCAGTTTTTTCTGAGAAGAAAAGAATCGCAATCCATGACATTGGTTTTGTTGATCCTAAGTCTTGTTTGGGAGGACAGCTGCAGTGATTTGTGGATCTGTCGCGCACGCATAAAATCTCTTCTCAGCTGTTCCATTAGTAATAACAGCAAATGAATATTCAAGAATAGCAAGAATATTCTGATGATTAACGGAATCTATTCTTGTTCTATAGATTACTGGCAATCTAAACTTACTTCCAAGGGAAAGCAAATACGAAAACGAAAAACCTATCTTGGATGTTGCTGAACAACGTGGCAAGAACAAGAAAATATTATATGCAACCGACAAGTTGTGCTCGGGAAATAATTGTGGTTTTCCAAAGCTAAGTACTGCCACAAAATCGCAGATGAATCGGAAGGAGAAAGGAATGTCACGTTTGACATTCCACTGGCCAGAGTTTCCTCATACTTTTCAAACGGCGAACACTTTCAAATTCTCTGGTATAGAAGTTGAATAGGGAGGGTAGTGTGGTCCGCAGCGAACAACCTTGTACCGGTTTCGCGGCAAAAAATTGTAAGGGAGGGGCGCTATAGCGCAATATAGGTTCAGTGACGCCTCCTTTTCCAGTGACTCCGCCTCCAGACTCCGCCTTCAAGGCCCGCCTTTCAGTGAAAAGCGAAGCTGCCGGACAAAAGGCATGAAAATCGTTGCTTCTGTGGTCGTGGACTTCTTATCGGAGGATCAGCTGTGCAGATAAGAACGTAGTTTTGAAGATGGAGTTCATTGGGCAAGTAGAAACTGGCATTGGGAATGGGGTTCTGTCTGAGGCAGGCGGCATGTTTTTTTTCTGCATTTCACTCAGTTATTTAGTTACGAGTTACTCAACACCTTGTCGTCTATATGCGAATCCCTAATCCACTATCTGTGATGGCGAATGATCGCGAGTTTTGCCTTTATAGTAGATTTATTTGATTGGAGATCGTGGTCACGATGTGATATTCGTTTTCAACGCCGGCGAACGAAGGAAACGATGGTCATCTGCGCCCAAAGGCTGAACATGGGGACAGAGCATCACTCCTAGCGAACGACAAAAAACGAGTCTAATATTCGTAATCGAGATCCCCAGCTAATCTCAGATGCAAGTTTGCCACAAACGTGGTGAGAACTCGTGGCGCCAAGTAGGCCCCGCTTCTCTCATCTTTACACTTGATCACTGCTCCTTACCACCACTCTATACAGGGCACGCCATCGTTGTGATAACCACAACGGGGGGGGTCTATTCGACCGCAAGGAGGGTGTACTTGGTATAAAAAAATTTTTTTGATAGATGACTTCTTTTGTTTCACGGACGCTATGAGGGAGGGGGTCGTTCTTGTATTTGAGAGGAAATTGGGAAAAACCTTTTCCCGGTTGTTGACTTTTGCCGTTTTTCCCGCTCATTTGCTGTTATATACAACCCCTCCTAGCTGGCTACACTGCTCCCCACCCTCCCCCCGCAGACAGCGAAATTTGGGGAAAACCCAGAAACTTTTCGAAAAATGCCGGAAAACTGGTAGGAAGTTGGGAAATGGATGGATGGGATTAGGGAGGGAGGTCGTATTTTACTGGAATTTATCACAACGCGATGGCGTGCCCTGATTCCATACACAGTAATAGTGCCTTATTTTCGGGTGACAAGAAATGATAATTGTTGATAAGACCTGATAAGGGGCGTTAAAAAGTGCGGGTTATCAAATTCATAGAGCCTGTCCCAGCAACGATGGAACGATGGTTACAAGATTTAATATCCGGTACGGGACAGGAACATTATTGGTGCGTGACAACAAGTGATAACAATTGATAAGATGTGATAAGAAGCGTTAGGAAGTGTGGTTCATCAAGTTCATAGCGCCGGTCCCATCAATAATGAAATGCATTCCGCATTTCATTTCTTCAAATCGATATGAATTTAATGCTTTTCGTCATTTCTGCAGTTCTGCATTTCTTCACGGCCGCAAGCTATGAATGCGATCTAATAGCATTCATTTGCCAAAGTTGGCACCATTTTAAAAGTCTAGATATTTTACCGTCGACCAAATACTAAACTTGGTTATAACCCGATTATATGGTACGGAAACTCGATTGCATTCGAATTATTTGTTTGCATTTTCGTTTGGGAACATGATGTAAATAAATGTTACATTTTTACACCGATACAGTGAAAAAAGATAGACAGGTGCTCTCTACTGTACGTCAGATGAGCTGAGAACTGTTAGTTCCTCAGCTTATGATGAGTTCACTACCGTTCTGTTATGAGGCCAGGATAAAAGGAATAGTGGCCAGGGTAGGTCAGTCTGCATCGCTTGAAGACTCAGGCCGGCCCGGCGAAGCCGGCTCGTGTCACTAGAAGGAGGAGAGCCCGGCGTTGGCCGGACGATCCGACTAGTTAGACACTCTGTCTCTCATCGGTGAAATTCGCATTGCACACATATACAGCTATGTCCTGATAAACGAAGCAATGCCCTCTCGCACTCCACAGTCACTGAGGGGGAGGGGGTATGAACACTCCTTCCAGAGGGAGTTCGTACCAGTTGCCCAATTTTCCGCGACGTGATGCTTGACCCTGCTGTGGACGAATTCACCTCGCACACGTCGACCACCAGGATCTTTCGACTGTATAATTTGTCATTAAAGTCATTTTCTAGACAGAATGGTGAAGAGTATCCTGATGGGGCTACTCTTATTGTAATCAGATCCGTTTTTGAAGTTGGTAGGGCTCTGGAAGTGTCATACAAAAAGTAGAAAGAAAAGGAAAACAGCATTCAGACAAGACAGACTTCGACGAACAGGGTGTACGCTAAACATTCCAGCTAAAACTGTTAATGACGCTGTCAATGTGATAATTACAGTTGACACCGTAATCATCTTTGACCGTTTTTTTGTTTGAGTGAACACACCTGCGGCATTTTTGTCACGGGCTGCTTCCTTCTTGAAACGACCAGTGAGTGAGTGATCACCATTATTAGAAACAAGCAGTCGGAGGCGAGCTCATTCCGCTAGTCCTACACCGTGCCGACAGGCTGCGATATTATCGGCTAGAACCATTTTCTCATAAAAAAGGTGTGGACAGATCTGTTGAACGACAACCATGAGGGAGACTAGCTCATGCCAAATCTCAACTAGTTCGTATAACGCTGATTAGAGCACAGACAGCGGGCGCAGCTAGTCATAGTACATGTATTGTGCCCCTCCGAAGAACCTTAAAAGTGCCTCTGGTCGAAATTTTCGATTTGGTTAGTCTATAACAGACAGAGCCGACGAGAAAGCCCATCCATTGGAGACTGAAATTGTGATCATATATGACGCTCTCGATTGCAGGTGCTCCTGGCTGAACGTAGGGTTACGCAGGAACTATTCGCCATCAAAGTACTGAAAAAAGATGTCATTATACAAGATGACGATGTGGAGTGCACTATGACAGAAAGACGAGTTTTGGCATTGCCGGAGAAGCCACCATTTTTGGTTGCTCTTCACAGCTCCTTCCAAACCATGGTTCATTCCACTCTTCTTTCCATTCACGAACACGAGCAACTGCTCTTCACTTCTATTTCAGGATCGCCTTTTCTTCGTAATGGAGTTTGTGAACGGAGGAGATTTAATGTATCAAATACAGCAAATTGGAAAATTCAAAGAACCTGTAGCGGTGTAAGTCTATGAGATTCTTTCACTTCTAGAAGCACAGTTTCAAAGAATCCGTGAGTTGTCTGTCCTCGCAAACCGAAGGATTTCTTACAGATTCTACGCTGCTGAGATCGCTATTGGTTTACTTTTTCTGCATTCCAGAGGGATAATTTACAGAGACCTCAAACTAGATAATGTAATGGTGGAAAGGGAAGGTCATATAAAGGTAAGCTAAATGCCTCCATTTGTTCGTGGGAACAACAAAATTGGATTCCTAACAAGTGAAAACGAAGTCAGCAGATTGTAAATGTTTTCAAGGGGTGTGGTACGAGGAGCAGTGGATGTGCTCGAGCGATTAAAATAGGAGTACTGCAAATGTCAAGGTTACTGTAGTTCCAATAAGCTACAGCCGATGTTGCAGACCTCATATGCCTCGCAACGATTGTAGACTTCCATTGTCTTGACGTAACCAGGAAGGTCGTTCAGAATATTTGGCGCATTTCTGAACGCTTTTTCGCGTGGTGTAGCGGTCTATGAATGTATTACCAGACCAGACTTTATTTTTGTAAACAGCTCTGGGACTTCCAGAAAGGAGTGGAAAGGGCTATTCAACCTCTGCTCCTTCTACAACTTCCATGACCTGTACATTCCTTATAGCATTGACGACATGTTTATCGAAAGGTGTTTTAAGCCACGCAGTCAAATCAGCGTGAAATACGAATCTATGTGACGGCCTCGTAGGCAGTACCCAATCATGCAACTTGAGAAAGTCAAAAAGCTTTTCCACGTTAAGTTCATGTACAGGGTGATTGATGGTGCTAGTAGCGACCCTCGCAATAACTTGCGAAGTTGAAGCCGTTTGAGTGAGTATGGCTCTAAAGCCTCGATACGGTTATAACAGGTCCATCACAGAAAGCAGCGACGCAATATTGACGATAAATGGTGCTGAATTCAAGGAAAAGAGTGACGAAAAAGAAAAGAGTCTACAGCGCGAATTTCACCACGAAATTTCTCTGATTTGAAGCTTACAAACTATCATTCAAAAATATATCATTGAAAGGCACGCCTCGCGATCACCACTAAGTGTCTAAGCTCTTTGAACTGGATTATAGTGAACCGCAGCAACAACCCTGTACAAGTTTTTCGTCAGAAGATTTTAAGGTAGCGGCGGAAAGGCATCACTTGCACAAGTGTATCCGCCCAAAATTCAGCGACTCCGTCTAGGCTGAAGATATAATATCTTGCAGGTTCTTTACTAGTATGTATGCTCTCTCGCTGCTTGTCTGACCTCTCGCCCAGAACCGCATCGATTTATCGTTTCTTGCTTGAAAAGCAAAATCTTGACTGCGAGCCTTTCCGAATCTTTCATTTGCCTTTTCAACTACAAGCGCGTGAAATGGTACGGTGCATCCCTTTTTCCAACCCCCGATACCAACGAAGTTCTTTGGCTCATCGCGAATTCTGACTTTAATGAGAAGCCGATGTTTTAAGTGATGTAGACTGCATTGAAGTAGTTAGTGAAGGGCGTTTCTTCCAAATCTAATTTCCAATTCAAATCAGCTGATTGTTGCTTTTTCCCCTTTCCATTTATATTCAACTTTCCCAGAGCGGTTGAGCAAAAAATAAAGTTCAGTTTGGTGATCGCGTACCCGTTTATCAAACGTTTCGAGTAGTGCTCCGTTTTCCTGCCTCCCCTAGGTGTTCTTCGAAAAAACCATGAAGATCGCATGTATATTCTGCAATATCCACAACTTAAGAGGAGCACCACTGCTGAAGTTTTCACAGCATTTTTTTTACCAACGAGCTTTTCAACCCCTTGGCGACGTTGTGGGCCACGGTGGCTGATAAGCGAGTGTACCCTAGGACATCATGTGTTTCTGCAACACATTTCAGGTTGCTGCTTTTGGTTTCATCCGATGGTTTTTTCATCGAATGTTCAACAGGGATAAAGGATAAAGGATAAAGTCTTCGCCGTTAATCAATCCCTTTGTGGGATGCGGCACGCATTCTACTTCCATTCAGAATCGTAGTGGCTTATTGAATGCGATGTGGCCTATACAATGACTTGCGGTGGCCAGCCGATGTACAAGTCAGTTTTCATCCTTCCCAGATGGATCTGGCACAAATTTACCATCCCCGGGGTAGAAAGGGCTTGGTCGGCGTGGGTGGGAATCAACCCGGGGTTTGAACCCAGGACCACGGGAGTGGTAGGCGCGCCAATTGCCACTAACCACGTTCGCCTGGAACAGCGTTAAGAAAGAAAAATGTTGCTCTCATGATATTAGGTTGATGCATATGCTTTTCACCCCGACTTTTTGTAAATATCTCAAAAGCGAACCAGCCTGAAGATTAGAGGTATGCACCATCACCATTCACTACTCGACGCCAGCGCTCAGGCAGCTTGTCGATTCCATCCTTCCAGAACGACGGAGGCTGGGACTTGAAGAAGTCGTCGAGTGCCTTTCTGACCTGATCCTTTGTTTCGAACTTTTTTCCGTCCAGAGAGCGCTGCAGGTGGCTGAACAGCCAGTAGTCAGAAGGAGCGAGGTCAGGGCTGTAGGGAGGGGCGACCATCAGCCATCCGTACTTCTCCAGCTCGGCCTGGGTCGCCTTTGCAGTGTGAGGTCGGGCGTTGTCATGGTGGAAGTAGATTTCCGCATTCCTTCCACGAGTACGGTCGACGTGATCTTTCAATTTCCGCAGCTGGGTAACGTATGTGGAAGCGTCAATCGTCTATCCCTTCTCCAGCAGCTCCCAGTACTCCATGCCTCTTCTGGACCACCAACAGGACAGGAGAACCTTTTTGGGGTGAAGGTCGGCCTTTGGGGTGGCTTCTGGCTGTTCTCCTTTGTCGACCCACTGCCGCTTCCTCCAGGGTGACGTACTTCCAAATCCAGCTCCATCGGCCGACCCGACCTCGGAGCATCTTCGAGAGAAAAGTCTCCTTTCTTGAATTTGGCGAACCAATTCTTGCATGTCATGTAAGAGATGACGTCCTCACCGTATGTATCCACCAGCTTGGTATGGGCTTCCTTTGCATTCCAGCCGAAATCGTGGAGCAAAACCAGGCAGTGGCGCAGGTACATTCTGTCACAGTGGTAATTGTGCGACATTGTGGCCTGCAAATGCAAGGTGGGTGAGTGATAGCTAGTGTGATAAAAGAGTATAATGCACACGTCACGCACACGTGATGACGAAATACCAACATCCATGCAAACGAAATACGGAAGGATCAAACACGGGGTTGAAAACATGCATCAACCTAATATATGCCTCAAATTGAAAACTGGAACCAGGTACTACTGTTATTCCGAAAATCTCAAGAAAAGCTTTTTAGCCGCAACCTAGAATAAAGGGACTATTAAGATTTCTGGTCACTGAGGTGGCAGTCATTTTTGACCATGGCGTCATGTGGCGTGAACATCAGCGCTAACGCCTCTTTTTCTTACCAACATCGAAATAAACTTGTATGCAGGGATTATCTGGCGTTCTGATTGGGAGGTAGCATCCGTTTCTGGAGCTATGTTATCCGATGCCCATGGGCCCTAGTTTGCAAGATTCTGCAGAAAAAAAAACTGCAAAACCCCTCTGAAGTAGGCGCGACAAAGGGGGCGGAGCCGAGAGCTGAACCGGACTCACCCTAAACCCATTCAAAGGTGAACAGAGTCGCCTGTGTGTGGGTGTACGTGCAGAGCACAGCATCGGGATGTGTGGAATGGCAATGGCGGTGTCGCTACGACCCCCTTCGGGGAGGTCGCTTCACTCATTCAAAGCTCTAACTGTTGGCTATAACAAAAACTATCAAACATGTAAGGATCAAACAGCGGCCGATTTGTGATTCCGGCGCAAATAAGCGCTGGGGCAGATTGGTTGGTAGGGTGGAACTGAAGAGCGTCTCTTGGAGGTCATAACCTTTTCAGGCTCGGAGCTTCCTGGAAAGAGCAGGCGGCATCTGAGAGCGATGGCAGTACTGTTCCGTTTTCTTACTAACCATTATCCGAATCCTCCCCTTTTCAAGAAATATTTGGATGGGTTCTAGATGGGTTGATGGCAAATCGCACGCGAACTTTTATTCTTCGAACGACTATAACTTTTTCTTATCAGCAGTCTTTTCTGAAACCAAAAACACCTCCAGAAAGCACAACCTCTCGCTTCCTAAGAAATATTTCAATTTCACTGAATAACCGCTAGTTCAGATGATATCTCAGATGGCTCTTCAATAGGCTAAATTCTGAGCCTTAAAGCTCTGCCCCTACTGTGCCATTGTGAGATCATTCGGGGACTTCAGTGTGCGTTTAGAACACAGGTTGCCGTTGAACTGACCATGAAAGGAAGAATAATTTGATTATCACGATCACTTTCGCCTTTAGTGTGCTCCGTGCATCACTCTCCCACGCTGAGATGGTCTTAAGGACCTCCCCATTCCTGAGCGGTCAGGGAGGACTCCCTCATTGAGATTCTTACAACGGTGCTGCCGTCTATCATTTATTGCATATGCGTGAGGAAGCACAAATGCATAAAACACAGCGGATAGATATGTCATAAGATAAATTTGAAAAATACGGTTGCACTGGAGAAGGGGGAAGGGGACGGAGCTTGCAGTGGTGTCCGATGTGATTTAGAACCGTGAGAGCGGGAACCGTGGGAACGCAAGATTGCCCACTACTTGATCGGGTGTTATTGATCCATTCGAAAAGCTGCTATCCTCTTTTCATGAAGGTGAATATCGTTCAGAATGCCTTGACAACAGCTCGGAGGTTGACGTCCACAAATGTTCCTGTAGTGATGGATACCGTGACGCGTATACTTCTCGAAAACGGCTATGGAAACAGACGCGTAAATTGTTGGCGCCCATATCAGGTACCAGGAGGCGTTCCACTAATAATTCCCTTTCTCTCAGATCCTTCACGAAGGATGTCGATAAAGTTGTGAGGAATCGGGGATTCCAAGCTTGATATTTCTACTGCCACCAACATGCGTCGTCTTCGTTACGTCGTCACGAGTATACGAAGACCGATGTGGCCGCGAAAACTGTCTTTACTGCCAGGAGGAACGAAAGATCTGCCTTTTGAAGAACACCGTGTACGAAGTGGAGTGTGCGTCATGTTCGGAATTCTACATCGGAGAAACTGGACGACCACTCTACAAAAGGCTCGATGAACATCTAAGGGCTTTCCGGAACCCAGCCAGCTATCCGGATAACCCTTTCTCGAGACATCGTTCCTCGCGCCACACGAATGAGCGTGCACCTGAACTCAAGGTGCGCGTGATCCACAGGAACATAAGTGACCCGGTGGAGAGGAAAATAAAGGAAGCGCTGGAAATTCGAAGGAGGAATCCACCGATCAACAACAGGGAGGAGCTAAGAAGGACAATGGAATCATTGCTGCACAATGATGTGACATAACCGGTGATACGTGACATATGACAAATAGCAGTGTATCAACTACTACCATCTTACCGCTGCTTCACCAATCTAGCTGTGCCAGTTCTAGAGGAAAGGACAGCTGGGGAGGTAAGCCAGTGTGGTCCTAGTGTTTTTCACATCATCATACACCACCTTGTAACATACTCGCGGTTCCCTTTCCCACACCAGACCCTCCTCCCGTAGGAAGCCGGTCAGTTATTTGTTGATTGTTTCCCCTTTGGATTTCTTGCCTATGTTTGTAAAGTTAGATGATGTTGGTGTAGGCTTTAAATGTGATGTTTCTAGACCTGAAGAAGGGCTTAAAGCCCGAAACGTCGTCTATGCGATAAACGATTTTGACGAGTTTCATTCTATCATTCACAAAGAAGACACAAGAGTGAAACTCAGAAATCCTCAAAATACAAAAACATCACCTTCATTATCGAGCAGCCACCCATTTCAGACAGAGCGGGCTATTGTCAGGAATACGTCCCGGACGGCCGCAAAAGTTTGTACGGGAAATGAAGGAAAAGAGTCAGTGAAAATGACAACTGAGCAGAATGGCTACCTCCTCCCCTCGCCATAGAGCTAGAACAGGTGTTGCTACGAGTAGACCGGTGGTAACCCACTGATGGACACAATAGCGTTTATTACCCTTCTTCTCCGATGAAGAAAGCACCTCTGAAGAAATGCCTGAGACGATCGAGTTTGCAGAACATTGTTGGTGTGTGGAGAATTCTCCCAACAACCTAGAACATCGCCTAGTTTGAAACGCCTTGCGCAAGTGGAAAATCGGATTGTGTAGTTTCAGGACAGGAAAGGAAACTGCAGACTGCATAGTCGCAGGTGTGGCTTACAAGATCTATTGTCAAATGAGTGGAAGCGAACACATCGGTAAACGGCTAGGCCACTCAATTTGCAGATCGAGGAGCCCTTGGAGTGGTGATCCAGACTGCTTATATCGACTGCATTAAAGTGTAATTGGAATCAAGATCACAACGGAGACGATTTTATGGTCACGGTAGTGGTTTTAGAGCGTCAAGACCAGCTTTTTGCGAGAAAAAAATCCTAGAGCGTTGTAGATTCAGGTCACGAATCCAAGAACGAACCGAAAGACAGAATGCCTGTAAATAAGAGGAGAGTTATCTCCTATATGAGACTAGCATTTCATCCGGACTCTAGATAGGCTCAGTTCGTAAACTTCCACCACCGGACCACTCGATCCGGTAGATTTGATTGAAGAATGTCAGGTAATTTCACTCGTATTCCGTGTTGGACTGAGTTGGGTCCGAAGGGTAAGGGGTGCCCGAGATTTATAAAAAGTCGGACGCTGTGACCACGGATCTGAATGGAATGGAATGCTCTCGCATGCCTCAAATAGATATTCATGTTCGGCCAACACTTCATCGTTTTATCCTTAGGGTAGTATATTGCACGATCATATTAATATAATATAGTGATATTACGATGCAGACAAGTGGCGTCCTTACTACATCAGCAGTTCAGGGTTGAAATCTCAGAACTCACCTTCGCCCAAGTCAACCGATCCTTTTACTCAGCAATAATGACAAAATGGGAACCATTCTTCCTTGATAAGGTGCGAAACACTGATTTTTTTACATTAGTTGGTTGCCTTAAATGGACGTATCTGCCATATTGCATTGAATGAACCACTACTATTTCGACTAGAAGTAGAGCGCACATGACACCAATAAGGCGAATCGTATTTCAACTTTGTGGGCTTCAAGAGAATTTTTCAATAACTATTGCTGGATTTAAGCCCTTAAACAGAATAAACAGTCTATCAAACCGTTCACTTCTCCATTGATTTAGAACGGGTCCCGCTGTTGATTAGTGTCTCATTTTCCTTCCTTATTCCTTTTCATTCATTCATTCATTCATTCATTCATTCATTCATTCATTCATTCATTCATTCATTCATTCATTCATTCATTCATTCATTCATCCATTCATTTGCTTCTTCCTTCCGGTTTTGCTTCTTCTTTCTTTTTCTTCTTCTATATTTGTCATTTTTGTGTCATTTCCTTTATTTTTCTTTCTTCTCTTCTTTCCTATTTTCTTTCCCTTTCTTTCCCTTTTCGATTTTTTCAATGACGCGATTATAAACTATTTCACATATGGGGAAAGATGTACCTCTCACTACAGGGGGGGGGGCAAAAAAGACATTTCGACCGAGTCACATATCAGCAAAGGTTTCGCTGCCCAGAGAGAAGACGTGGATACGGGTACCAGGGCGAAAGATACCCAAGATGTTCCTCTATAAGCAGGAGCTGGCTCTCGCCCATCGCCTTCATGTACACCAAAATATGAAGTCATCTCCAGTCCTGACTGGAGAAGACCTTTGGAATTCATGTCACCTCCAAACAGCTGTGAAACTTCTAGTATGGAGTCACCTCTATGGTAGTTCCTGAGAGCAGTACTCTCGATGTGGAGGACCTCCATCATCGAGCAGCTCCGCCAACGTCGCTACGGTCTAGGACATCATCTTCACCTCAGTCGATAAGGCGCCAGTTGATGGTGGGGACCGGAGGTACCTGGAGTGGAGAGACCGATATTTTCTTCGTGCGGCCCCGGACTAAAGGTGAGCGCCGGCGGTTACATCGACCAACTCAAGAAGAATATCTTCCCACATATCGTCGCCCGTACCTTCTTGGAAACTTTGTACTGCTACAGGATTGGGTGACACCACATGGAATCAAAGGGCGTTGGGAAAACTTTTGCCTACTTGGAATGGAAGGGCGTTGAGTATCCTGAATAAGGTGGAATGTCTAAGCAGGTAACCTGACCTAAGCCCCCTCAGTTACCTGTTTGGGGAGGAGTTCAATAGGGTG
>MU913105.1:16351-30131 GCA_036418165.1 Cooperia oncophora
TCAATAGGGTGGTCTATAGTGGCGCAGAAATCGACGATCTCGTTGAACTCGCGCACCCACAGAGGTCGCGTGGCAGAATCTCTCGATGGCGCTCCTCCAGAAGGCTGTGGCGGAGTATCATGATAGTATTTAATATGCTCTTTAATATGGTGGTAGAAATGTCCGATAAGAATTTACTAAAGTGTAACTTATAGCGCCTCGAAAGTCGAGGAAGAAAAAAGTCTTTTTTTGCCCCCCCCCTGTATAAACGGGAATGGCGCTGATGGGGTTATAGTATTTTGACGCCTCCAGCGTTAGTCGTTACCTTATAGAAACAAACAGGGAGTGCCAAGCCCTGGCAGCGATCCTGCTCATCACTCGTAACGGAGATCCTCCTCTGTGTGTGGGTTCGACCCATACGTTTAGATTGAAATGTAAAAAAACAAAACCCCCTATTATTCAGGAACCAATTTTAGTAGTCCAAGAGAAGACTAATCAATATGTGCTGGACAAATTCGGTTCGAACTAGGCGATGTTTCAGGTTGCTGGGAGAAATCTCTACTACACCAACAATATGCAGACTCAATCTCATCAGGCATTCCTTCAGAGGTGCTTTCTTCGGGGATGAAAGTACCGTAAATTGTATTTTGTCCATCAATAGTCACTACCCGGTCTACTCGTAGCAATATGGTAGCCATTCGGGTCAGCGATTCCGCGTGCTCTTTTCACTGACTCTTTTCTTTCATACACTCCTGTACATACTTTTGCGTCAGTCCGGAACGTATTCCTGACAATAGCCCGCTTAGTCTGAAGTGGGTGAGGCTGCTCGAAAATGAACGATGATGTTGTTGTTGCTGGGTTTTCTATTCCACCCGGTGAGATAATTGGACCCCTCAAGCTTAAGGGCGTTAAGGACGGGTTCCGCGGTAGTCTTACATGTTTGGGCTGCTCGTTCAGTTGGACAAAACAATGGTCAATTTTCGTAGTGGTAGATCCGTAGTGGTTCAGAGAAAGTAACAGTTGAGCCAATACAATGCGGTATCTAACTTACGGGGTTCGGTAATGACAATAAAGAAAGGAGATGTACAAATTGCAGAGTTTGCAACATTACTAATACGGATATTTACAGAACTATATAGTAGCATGTAAGGAAACTACTCGTAACTTCAATCATATAAAGAAGTAAATCGCATTGCAATACCAACAAACTGTATAACTTGTGAAAAATGAGGAATTCAGTACTATTCATGACTACTAGGAAACTTAAAAAAGAATAGGGGAGAATCTCACTAATGTTCCCACCCATAAGGTACACACAAGACTCTACAATCATTCTCAAATTGTGACAAACGAATACACGTTACAGTACTCGACTCTTCAACAGGCAGTGATAAAGGTCCTTCACTAGCTTATCTCTTTGGTTTAACAGACTGGAGAAGAACTGTTCCTCGGAACATGCGACAGCAGAGGCGTTGGCGGTGTGGGCGTCCTCGTCAACACGCACTTGGCCATGAACATCGATTCGTACGAAAATCTGACGACCCGAATCGGACGTTTGCGATTGAGAAGATGTGGTTCAACTCCAGCTTTGACAATCTTCGTCGCCTACGCACCAACATCAAGCTACGACGAGGATGAGCTCGAAGCGTTCTATATGGAATTGGAGAAGTTCTACAAGGAAGATCATACCTTCTTCAAGGTCATCGTCGGTGATTTCAACGCTAAGATCGGACCAAGAACAACGGCAAACAACGGTAATTGCCTGCGGCTCGTGCGGCTCCACGTTGGCGAATCAGCTCGAGAGTTTCCAGAGATAGACGCTTCTTGGTAATCTTGGAACTCTCTGACTTCTTGGCGCAGTCGTGAAGTGCGACAAGCCGTTCGTATTCCTCGTCGATGTTGTCGATGACGGAATCCTCCCAGAGCCCAGCGAGAGAAGTGAAGTGATCCCAGTTGATGACGGTCTTGGGGCTTCGCTTCTTGAACTTTGCGGCTCTCTCTCCTCGCATCGAAAAGCGGAATCTTGCGCGAAGGAGACGGTGGTCGGATCCCGTGTAGAACTTAGGAACAACAGCGACATCGGTCAGGCAAAACCTTCGATTGAAGATGATGTGGTCGATCTCGTTATGGAATTGTCCACCAGGAGACTCCCATGTCCAGCGTAGAGAGTAGGGCTTCGACATGATAAACTCAGACAGCCTTTCACCCTGCTCATTCCACTCCGTTCCGTGAGTTCCGATGTGAAGTTCTTCAGCCGTTCTTCTTGGTCCGATCTTAGCGTTGAAATCACCGACGATGACCTTGAAGAAGGTATGATCTTCCTTGTAGAACTTCTCCAATTCCATATAGAACGCTTCGAGCTCATCCTCGTCGTAGCTTGATGTTGGTGTTAGATTGTCAAAGCCGGAGTTGAACCACATCTTCTCAATCGCAAACGTCCGATTCGGGTCGTCAGATTTTCGTACGAATCGATGTTCATGGCCAAGTGCGTGTTGACGAGGACGCCCACACCGCCAACGCCTCTGCTGTCGCATGTTCCGAGGAACAGTTCTTCTCCAGTCTCGTATACGGCGTGTAGCGGGCGATGCAGTCCGATGACGTCGTACTTGATCTTCCTGGCTTGCAACATCAGATCTTCGATGTGAGCTTCCGATGCAAGCGTCCGTGCGTTGAAAGTACAGATCGTCATCCTAGTCCTGGGCGACTTAAATCTCCGTTGGCCCTGTGATTCTTGCAGCCTCGCCCGAGCGGTCCCAGCCGACGTCGCCCTGTCGGTGGTTCCCTCAGGTTCAGGGGAATGAGGCCCATAATTATTACTGTTTTCGGCGAGAAGAAATTTAACCACGCGTAGCTCGCCAGGCTCTGACGTGGCACCCTCCGCATTGGTACGGTGTTGGAACAGTCCAAGTTCACCCCACGCCACTTGAGGGTGTGGATAGGATTTGTAGGGGACCACAACTTGAAATTCTAAAAATCATATGTTTTCTGGTTACGTATCTAGGCATCCTTCTGCACGCTGTGGAGGGGTGTGAGATTTCTTGAGAAGGAATTGGTGAAAAGGTAGAGGAGCTGCAGTAGAATCCGTGATTTCTTGAGGAGGAATGGGAAACAGAGGTGGGGAGCTGTGGAGGGGTGCGAAAGCTCTTGAGAAGGAATGGTTGTTGTTATTGCATGCATAGTCCCGTGGTACACATCGGTGATAGGCTGATAACGAGTGAGTATTTTGCAGTCGTGCTCTGAAATGGAGTAGATGACAGAAAAAGCAGGTGAGAGTGCTTGGACAGAACTGGTGTAAAGGTCGACCATCGATGGAAGAACCATGTAGAAGCCATCCATATACACTGCGAAGCATAATCATAGTTCCACCCATGAATCTCACAAAATTCCTTCTTACACGACGTTTAAAAATATACACCATACAGAAAATGTGGTAATTACCAATACCAGTTCGCATGCCAACACCGCGCACTAATTGTAAGAACACTTTTTTGTCGTCAATTTTATTCAAATTAATGGTCTTTCTGACAACGCAAAATGATATTTTCACCGCACATTTTCCCGATGCATCTCATTTGTTAGGTAAAACTTCTCATCATTATGACTTCTTGCCTTTTCTAGGCTATGGCAAGTGGAACTTCATTAATGGACCTCGAAAAAGGACAGATTATCGCAAAGAAGACTCAAAAACTGTCGGCCGTCGAATGGCAATGGATTCGGGCCGCACTCATCATGCTATCAACAATTTTTCAAGGGACCTACAGGATATTGAGTTGAGAAGAGCTCTGGACATCCTCCTTTGCTGCCCGATCGGAATAACCGCCGTATCCTTAGGAAAGCATCCAACTCTGCAGTGTCGTGTCGGGAAATTAAGTCATCTTCGCAGGTTAATGTCTCGAAGGATACTGTTAGGCGTGTCTTGAAAAACTCCTGAGTTCACCCACAGGAGGAATATGAGTTAGGCACTGTTTCTAACAAAAAACCATCGCGAAAACCTAATTGGCTTTGCTCGAAGATGTTGCCGAACCGATTGGAGTGAGGTAGCTTTTGGCTGCGGTGCCCTACTGCTTGTCTGTGTTGTTTTTTTTCAGTTTTTTTTCTCGCGGTCGTGTTTTCTGATGAGAAAAATCCAACTGCGACGGCTACGAAAACCGATTCCGCTGGCACGACCTGAGGAAAGACAAGTTTCATTTTTCCGGGCGGAACTTCAGTGGATGTGGTCTCATGGTCTGGGCTGCCATCGCATCAATGGGAGTCTGAAACTGTGCCCCCGTATGGAAAAAAATGATTTCTCCCGTCTATCTAAAAGTCATGCGACAACGTCTCCTTGCTTTCTGGCGTAGAAATCAGCAAGAAAGTCCCGTTTTCATGCAAGATAATGCACCAGTTCATGACAGTCGAAGCACTCGAGCGTGATTCAGTCGTCACCAAACCGCTCTTTTGCCCTGGCCAGCGAGTAGCCCCGACTAAAACCCAATCGAGGATGTGAGGGGCTTCATGGTGCGTATGATCCATGAGAGTAATGCACAATTCCACAATGTCCGTGAGCTTAGGGAGTTAATCATTGGTGCAGTCGGCCGAAAGCCTACTGAAACTTTTCTAATCGAGCGTGGGCAACCGTATTTTCCAATGGAGTAATAGCCAATAGATTACTGGATCGAAATTTATTAAAAATGTTGTACTTTTGTTGTTGGATTATTCGATTTGTTCCGTGGAACTATCATTTTGCTGCATTGTCAGAACAACCATTTTTGAAAAAATATGAAAAAAGTTTTTTCAAGTTAATGTTTGGGTTGGCATGCGAATTAGTATTGGTAATTACCACATTTTCTGTATGGGGGGGGCATTTTTGAAAACGTCGTGTAAGACGGGATTTTGTGAGATTCATGGGTGGAACTATGATTATGCTTCGCAGTGTAGACTGACTGGGCCATTGGTAGAGCGGCAGAATTTAGGGATTGGAGAGAGAGACAGGGACCGTTATATAGTAATCTGTAAGCATGCTCGAGCAACGAAAAACACTAACGAGGTGTGATGATGTTGATCTCGACCAGCTGTATCGATATCTTTTCAGATGACCACCGAATTGAAAGTGAGTTCTGCAGGGTCAACAGAGAAAGGCTGTAGGAGAAATAGAAAATAGGTAGAGAAGTGTGAAAAATCACAGTCCGAGATTCACTTCGCCTTTAAAAATTGGTTGTTTAGAATAAACTTTTATTCTCAGTGTAACACTCACGGAAGCGAGAATTTACTAACTTTCACGTATCATTCCTAATAATTTCTACTCTACTTATTTCGCTTCACTGAGCAGCCAGTGAGGCAGTTAGCGCAGCAAATATATGGGTCATGCCGCAGGCAGGTTCAGGAGATACTAAGTGTCCCATCGTAACCTGCAGTATCCCTACAATATCTTACCGTTCATCGCTCCTGCTAAAGTCCGCCGCCCTCCACTGTTGAGCGTTACCACTTTCATTTTTGAGCGACATATCTAGCTCCACTATGGATCAGGAATGTGCCTTGAGTGAAACTTTTGCCGCAAGTTGCACTTGTGGCACGTAAGTAAATAGAGTCGAGACGCAGTGGAAAGGCTTGTCACGTTGAACATGTGAGTGACCACAAGCTATTGTAAAAATACAATTGTGTTGAGCAAACAACACCTGGCATCGCTGGCGTGGTAATTCTATTTTTATACTCGTTGGTAAAGCATGAGATGCTGGTTCTAGTTTCCGTTAAGTCTAAGCACATCGTCAACAACTTTCTCACCCTTCCGGTTCGCTAGCTGCGGATAAACAGTGGTTACCGAAAGAAAACAAGCTAGCAAGAAAAGATCCCAAAGTGTCTGCAACGGCTGCGCTCTGCCACAATGATCTTGTTATGAACCCTCGAATCTTTCACCATGGGTTTTATTCAGATAACGGATTTTGGAATGTGTAAAGAAGGAATCACTGGAGGTGCAACAACTAAGACTTTTTGCGGAACTCCTGACTATATCGCCCCAGAGGTGAGATAAATTCTGGAAGAAAGACACAATGTCCTGCACTCCATTAGCTCATGTATTCGCGTTAGATCATACTGTACCGACCTTACGGTAAATCGGTTGACTGGTGGGCATATGGGGTGCTATTGTTCGAGATGTTAGCTGGACAACCACCATTCGATGGAGAAGACGAGGATGAACTCTTCACTGGTATGTGTTTTTGCTTGTTGTCGTCAGACATATAAAAATTTACAAGATTGTTGTGTATATCGTTACCCAACCTACTTACCTCCATTCCAGCTATCACAGAACACAGTGTTTCGTATCCTAAAAGCCTATCTAAAGAAGCAGTTTCGATTTGTAAGATGCTGCTCAACAAAAATCCCACAAAGCGACTGGGTTGCTCGATAGACATTGTTGCAGCTGAACTGGACGTGAAGGTGTGCAGGTTATTATTGCTCTTCCATACATAGATTGCAGTTTGTTATTGCCGCATCACAATGTTTGTAACTATCTCTAGCTTTTTTCTGATTTGAGTTTAGTTCAACTACAGGCAATGCCAACCAAAAATATATTCACTGATTTACCATTCACTTACTGCCAATCACCAGGTGAGGAGTCGGAGCCTCGCAATTTGGCTTTTGCGGTTTCATGTTGAATAATGAGCTAACACTATCAAAAAATAACCTCGGATAAGCGAACAAGAACTAATGAACTGACTTGTTTCGCTCGAACATGACAATAAGTGAGGGTGTCGGATAGTACAAATTATCACCGCGACCTGTCGGGTCGCAATCAGCGGTTCCCACCCGCGGCTAGAGTGTCAGGTCGATGAAACTGAGCATTTCCGACAGCCTCTCTTATTTTTGCAGTCAGAGAAAAAGCTCATATCGAACAGATCCACATGTTAAGTATATAGCCGGAGAGCTCCGTCTCTTAGAAATACTTATAAGGGTTTATTCAATTCAAATGTTCCAATTTGGACTATACAGGCAAGCATCGACCTTGTGCCCACCTGAAGTCAACAGAGAGCTTACTGGACCAGCTTATTTGAAAAGATCTATGTCAAAGAATGTTGAAGAGAAGAGGAATCGTCAGAGGTCACCGAATGCTTCCACATCATCATTGACGCCGACCCTTAATTGATGGGAGAGGTTCAAAGCTTGGTGGATAGTTCAGTCCTGGGCAGTCCATCCGCAGAAGGGCGTCCTATGCAGTGCACATTTAAATGGTCTAAATATTCCGCCTCATAATGCCTGAACCCACATAGAACCGTCATAAGAAGTATCTTTCCTTAGTCACGCACTTCGCAAGTTTTGAACTTTTTATCTTTTTTGGGAGCCGAGATAAAGTGCAAAAAGTTGTCGTAAACTCATATTTGCGACGACCCGCCAGTCCATTCCAATGAAGAAAAAATCGACAAAAATAAGAAAGAGTAGGCAACAGTTATAATATATTTTTTTAAATGAAAATAGTCCATCAAATGACGTAGAACACTCTGGAAACAGTTTTCACTTTTTATGACATTTTTATGTAAGAAAAAAAACGCCATTACCCGTGAACCAACCTAATATGTATGTATATACATATGTATCTATTGCAGAAGGAAGGAACGTATGTATCTCGTATCAGATCTTTCCTTGGCCATGGATCTTTCCTTGGTCGAGATTCAGTTATGTGGTCTATGGGAAGTGTGTTAAGTAAGCATCCCACAGCTTCTTCACCGTCCCTCGCAGTCGCTGTTCTCATATGAAAACGGTAATTGAAATTCATCATTTTCGACACACTTCGCTATATGAATCTCACAACGTGGTTGGAGCCACAAGCGGCATTTCTCTGAGTTAGGTCCTGATAATACCTTCCACAGTACGGCGCTGAAATGGCCCGATCGCTTCCGCTTGAGTGACTTCTATCTGGGAGAAAAACTTCGTCCAAGGAGGCCACCTGCCTTGGATTTGGACCTACTGTGTTCCTTGATTAAAACCAATTCGTACAAATCAACTTGCTATATATAGATCTTACACTTGACTGGTCCCAAAGCACAAATGAGAGAAGGCCTCGATCCCTCAAGAAAAGTTCTGAAGTTCGGTCAAAATTTTTCTCATGAGTTGACCAGTACTCCAAGGGGAGCACATGTGGGTACTGTCTACAACTTCTCTCCTTCCGCCGTACGGACTGGTTGAACAGCGCTGTAACTGGATATGGAGTAGGTGTCTCTAGGTGAATCACTCCGGAAGCGCCAGTGGCTAGATCTTCCAGAAAGGGCAGAACCGGTCGCGCAATCCTATCAATCCAGCCAGTGGCTTGATCCTCCAGAAAGGGCAGAACCGGTCTAAATTCTATCAATCTAGCCAGTAGGGCGGTGAGACTGTGTATGTGGTGGGGTTTCTTTCTCTCTTCCCTCAAGGGAATTTCTTCCTTCTTAACGCTGTGATAACCAACGAACCCTATTGCGTTGGTTATCACAGCGTTAAGAGGAAAGGGGCAGTATGTTTTCATAGCCTACTGCGTGAGCTTGACGACTGTCCATCAGGATCTAGAATCAACCTTAGTCCGGGCTTCACCAACTTGCCAGGCGATCAAACCAAGTCTGCAGCTGCTGCTCGGGACCGTTCTCTTCTTCACTGACGAGCACCACATCGTCTGCATAGAGAAGGGGCTCCTAAAGGCTCGGTTTCTTAAGATCTCTTAAGATGGCACCGATGAAAACTACGAACAGAGGCGAGGAGAGCATAGAGCCTTCATATACCCCAACTTCAGTGGGAAATTCCTCCGAAGTGCCTCTCAGTGTTTGGACGCGGCTCTTCGTGGTGGGCTACAGCATGCAAGAAGCTTCAAGACCGTCTGTTGCCGCAGAGCGTCCCACGTATCTTCACGCAAAACATGGTATAACGCCTTCTCGTGGTCCACAAAAGCTGAAAGCAGTGGATTCTGCTTCTCACGATGTCTCTCCATAGAAGAAGGGCGGCATGTATGGCGTCGATGGTGCTACAGCCTGCCACAAAGCCGCACATGACTTGATAGAAAGCTTGACGATCCCACGAACACGACCATCAATAATTCGATCTAAGGTCTGATACTGGGTGAGAGTAGGCTGCTTGAACAATAGTTCAAGCAGTCTGTAGGACTGCCCTTCTTCTATTCAAATCGGAGTCGTTGTGCACTTCTGCTAGTCCTTAGGCGTCTTCTTCTTATCGACCTTATTGAAGGGATTTGTCGACCGTTCTGCAGTGTGCCAGCAACATGTGTTCCACAATCGGCTGCCACTTCGTCAGCTCCTGTTCTTTTGCCTGGCTTCATCTTTTTGATAGCCGCTTTCGTCTTTTTCACGGTCATCCTTTCACGGGGCACAAACCGGTGAGGCGGAGCGGATGGCCAGGTGTGCATACTGCATTGTTGAAATGTTCTTTGAGGGAGCGATCATAAGAATGCTAAAATATGGACAAAAGTCAGATCTGAGAGGGAGTCGAACCCGATACTTGAAGAAGTCGCGTCATTGCCGCATCACCCACATTCAATCACGGCCACTTTCGTCGTTTACGTTAGATACTTCATCAGTATCTTCGGTCTGGCTATGGCGGGACTTGGCAACTCATTAAACCTATCGTTCTCCACCGCGTGAATCCAATTCTTCACTTACATCTTCGGGATGGGCGGCTTTCGCAGCAGCCACAGAAAAAATGAATTGGAAATGGACACGAAGGAGGGGTACTGGACCGTACTGACCGTGTACGCACCACAATCCGGTTGCTCCGAGGCGGAAAAGGATGAGTTCTACCTGACCCTGGACGAGGCCATAAGATCGGTTCCGGAAGATGACTACCTCACCATAGCTGGGGATCTGAATGGCCATGTGGGAAGTGACAGAAGGGGTCTAGAAAGGGTGCACGGAGGCCAAGGAATAGGGGCAAAGAACGCTGAGGGAGAACGGATCCTTGAGCCACAGCCCACGACTTAGCAATCTGCAGCACCTTCTTCGCGAAAAGGAGGACCCAAAAGGTAACCTACAGCAGTGGAGGGAGACAAACGGAAATCGACCATGTCCTGGTCAGAAGATCGTCTCTCAAAACCGTCAAGGATATCAAGGTACTGGGGAAGAGCTGGGCCCTCAGCACAGGCCTCTCCTGGCAGACATCGCCATAGACCTCCCCAAGAAGACGAGGGTGAGAGCAGAGCGGAGAATTCGGTGGTGGAAAATGCGCAAGGTAGAAAAGGATAGCCTCGGCCGAAGAATACTGGAGGCTGGGCTCCCAGACCCACATGGGCCAGTCCAGGACACCTGGACCCACGCAGTCGAGGTCATCCTACAGTATGCAGAGGAAGTCGAGACAAGGCAGCCTGGGGAAGAAGAAGTCCAGGGGATCGTCAAGCAGAAGAAGGAAGCATATAAGCGCTGGGAGCTGCAAGCGACTCGCTAAGGCAGCCGTTGCTAAGGCCAAGAATACGGAAATGGACGCCCTGTACGACAAGCTGGAAGGCCGAGAAGGGGACAAGTTCGTCTTCCGCCTGGCTAAAGCTCGGCATCGCGCTGCTCAGGACATCAGGGTCGTAAAGACTGTGAAGAGCAGCAACGGGGCCATTCTCAGGAAACCAGCCGAAGTCAGAAAGAGGTGGGAAGAATACTTCGAGGGACTACTGAACGAAGAATTCCCCGCAAGGATAGCCCACAGATAGAGGCGACGGCAGGCCCCATCACTCCCTGGACGGGGATGAAGTCCGCCGGAGCTAGGGAGAATGAAAGTTGGGAAAGCAGTGGGTCCAGACGGGGTACCGATAGAGGCATGGAAGGCCCTGGGAGAGCTTGGGGTGAGTTGGCTAACAGACTTCCTAAACAATGTAACGGCTGAAGGAAGGATGCCAGATGCGTGGAGGAGCAGCACAATCGTCCCCATCTTCAAACAGAAAGGGGACGCGACGGAGTGCTCCAACTACCGCGGCATCAAGTTGACTCCCCATACCATGAAGCTGTACGAGCGCCTGGTCAACACTAGGCTGAGGGAACTTGTCCCTATCTCGCAGGAACAGTTCGGCTTCATGCCCGAGAGGTCCACCACTGATGCCATCTTCATCAGACAGCTGATGGAGAAGTACCGAGAGAAGCGGCGACCCTGCTACCTAGCCTTCCTGGACCTTGAGAAGGCATTCGACCGCCTGCCTCGGCCTGTACTCTGGAGAGCGCTCAGAGAACGTAACGTTCCGGAACACCTGGTAGCAATAACAAGCCTGATGATGATAACAAGGAGTATAAAGCAGATAATCGGTCTCCGGCAGCGTGTACAGGGAGGGGGGCAAAAAAAGACACTTTGGCCGAGTCACATATCAGTAAAGTTCAAGCAGCCCAGACACAAGACGTGGATACGGATACCAGGGTGGAAGGTACCCAAGATATTTCTCAATAAGCAGAGACAGGCTCCCATCTATCACCTGCATTTACGCCAAAATATGAAGTTATCTGCAATTGCAGCCAAAACGAAGTAGGCCTATGGAATTCACGCCACCTCCAAAAATCTGCAAAACTTCTTGTATCGAGTCACCCATGGGCAGCTAGATGTTCCCAGTAAGCAGGAGCATGCTCTCTTCCGTCACCTTCATGTACACCAAAATATGAAACCATCTTCAATCGCAGCCTGACTGGAGAAGGCCTGTGGAATTCACGTCACCTCCAGCTGCGAAACTTCTCGTATGAAGTCACCCATGAACAGCTACCTGTTGACCGGCATTCTTGATCTGGAGACCTCCATCATCGGAGGTGAACGCTGACGGTTACATAGACCAACTTGAGGAGAATATCCTGCCTTCATGTCGTCGCCTGTACCATCTGGGAAATTTCGTACTCCGAATCCATTTTATGATGCTGAGCGGGGAGGGGGGAGGGTATGTTGTGCGCCTGAAACGAGGAAATCGAGAAAATCAGTGATCAGATTTCTTCCAGGAATCTGCCTGTTGTGTCTTGACAACGGTATATGTTAGGAGAAATAGGGAGCAAACGGAGTAAAAAGGAGGGAAACACTGAGTGCGAGGAGGTCCTGACGATGGTAGCATTCTTCTCGTGTGATGCACTCTTTGACATGAGCATAGCAAAGTTAAGCTCGCCTTTTCTCTGTCATCCATGGCTCCACAGTTGGCTCTTTCGAGGGCAGCAAGGCGCTGTATATTACACTGCTCATCAAGATTGCTTCAACTTAAACCATTCTCACGTCACACCGCCGTTACTCATTGAATGGTGCGGCCTTCTCCCGATTAAGAGTCAGGAACAGCCAGAGGATCAGGTGTGCATGGCACCCGGGCGATTCTATCGTCGGCAAGTCAGGCGACGCCGCACACGCCGCGCCGCGTCGCTGCGCGGCACGCCGCGACGCGGCAATCCCGGAGTTGCATACCGTACTCCCGAGTTGTCATTGGAGCAAAGGATTAGACTCTTTCAAATTGTTAAAGGGATCGTCGACCCTTTAACAATTTGAACGCCACGCAACAAAACTCGTACGCGGCGGCCGCCACGCCGCCTCGCTCCGCCCACCGGCGCGACGACCCGACGATAGAATCACCACACACCCGGTGTGCATATGTGATGATTGATGTAGAGTTACTTTCTACGTATTTTTTCACTTTACGTGTTCGTTAGAAAACGCCCAGCGACCATATGGCACATTTTGCGTATTTTATTTAGCTCGCCGTAGGCAAGAGCGCCTGGCAGAGTCGGGCCGCGACTCAGAGGACGAAGCGCCCGGCGACAGCTAGGCGATATGACTGGTTTAATACGATTCAGTTCCGACATCAATGGCCAGACAAACGAGACTAAACTCCGTTACCCAACTTTGGAGATGTTCAGCAAGAATTCTCTGAAATTGCTTAATTATTATCCAATTTTAGGGACATCCTTTCTTTCGGCGAATCGACTGGCACAAGATTGAAACTCGCCAAGTTCAACCACCTTTCAAGCCAAAACTGGTGGGCATTATAGATACGAATTATCATGACAAATCTACGTACCCATCGGCAACTATAAAATTTTTTTCGAACTCAATTGACCATTAATATCGCTCCATTTTCTGGCTGGTCGTTACTTTCTTCATCGCAACCAACAAAACTTACAAAACTGAAGGAATATTGGGCAGATTCATAGAAATACATACCTTTACTGCTATCGTTCATTATTTTTACCAGCTAGCAAAAGTGGTTCAATTTGACTCTGGCTTGCTGTGCTATACGTATCATACGTCGTTTCTATTATCATGGAATGCACTCGCAGTTTTGCTTGGTGTATATGCTGAGGTGTTCCAGAGGCTGAGTTTAATACGGCTCCAGCCTGTTCTCCTTTTTTTGAATTGTGCAAGCTGACAGGAGACCGCATTTGGTGGGGAACAGGTTGGCACCAAGCCTACCCTTCTTGAAGTTCTCAAATACAGTCCTCATCATTGCGGACCGGTGGGGCGTGTCAGCCATGAGTGTGCACACTGTTGAAGCCGTTCTCAGCCTTTTTGTTGAAACGCGTATGCGACAAAAAGTGGTAGAAAACGAGTAATACGAAGGATATAATACAGTAATGTCACTTGCCCGCTTCAACAACTGGTGCAGAACGACTTTGGCACCGCGCCAAACGCAGCCGCACTGACACGCCCCACCGGTCCGCAATGATGAGGACTGTAGGTGCTGAGCAGCAGTAGGCCGCACAGACAATGCGCGGGCAATCCGCTCACTAAAAAAAACCGTCTCCGAGTTCCACCAAACACCGCCAACTGGTCAGTATCCTTCCCCCTTGCCCTGATGGGAATGTCGGTTACCATCTTCACCGGTCTGCGGCTGCCTTTCAAAAAGGGAGAGCACGGT
>MU913106.1:0-28750 GCA_036418165.1 Cooperia oncophora
TTTGTCCCACCCCCAGGTTCGCTTCCTTTGCACTGGGGCATGTGCCAGGCACGAATTAAACTACCGATTTAGATTTCTTCACGGTACACTGCAAGTCTAAAGCAGCACAAAATGCATTTTAATTCCTTATGAATTTTCAAAAATTGGAAAGTGAAGCGTATTTCATTGGGTTATGTGATGCAGGTCACAATTCTTTTGAATTTGCAAATGCCTAGAAGATTGAATTAGTGTTAAAGAACTGGGAACGAAATCGAATTTAAATTGAAAATTCTGCAATGTTCCAAAGATGCACTGGCCTGAAGCGTCCATTGTTGAACTACCGGTCATATCCTCTGAGGAAGGGACCTTCGGAGATTAAAGGCAGTTGGCACGATAAACCCCTAAGACGAGTAGGATTAATACGACCTGGCAGGATGGAATTCCACGTCCCTGGAAAGGCACTGCGTATCCCCTTCTCCAAGAAAAGTACTCTTATAAGGCCCTATCAACTGCAACGTACCGACCCAGACGCCCACCGCGCCCGCGATTCGGCAAGAACGACCGCTCCTGATGCTCGTATCGCTTCATTTGCTTAAGTAAAATATGAAGCGAAGGGATTGGTATGAAGCGGGATGCTGCATGGATATATGAGTACACATGTGCAGCCGTACCTACAGTAGCGGTTATTGGCAAGATGCCTACGGGAAACTCGTCCGAAATTGTGAGCCATTGGAACGGAGGCTTTTCTTCGCACTTTTTGACCGTTTCACTTCGTTTTTCGCCATTCCCCACCATATAGCACCCTATTAGCATTTTAGACCTAGTACCAAATTATCGGACGTAAGCCTTTAATGGTCAGAAGAGTGAGTAATACAGAAAGGTAGTGGGTTTCCCCTTTTTTCATTACAAATTATCTGTCAAAGTGTTTCCTGCCACACCAGAGCTCGCGACAAATCGTAAAATGAAGCTGTTTTCAAATTCCCAGAGTGAGACCAAATAGTCTAAAGTCATTGAATAGCACACAGATCTAGCCCTCAAACGGTTGCCAATGCGCAAAACCCGTGTGCCTGAGAAGTGCCACGGCGTGGGGGCTGGGTCAACGAGGTGATTGCGTTTTCAGCCTTATATGTCATTAACTATTCAGAATATGATAGAATCTACTCCAGAGCCTCTGTGTAGTGAGTTTTTTTTCAGAGAATTGAAAATGCACAAACACACTTTACTTGTAAGCTTTCGCTGTAATAAAAGCTTCCTCGGAACTTAAACAAGCAAATCGAGAACACATACTTGATACAACAAAAGTGCAACTTGTAACTCCAACTTAAAACTATGGTAACGTTCACAGCAGCTGAAGGTATGTGGTTGAAACTACTAACAATTGATGATAGTAATGACTCAAATATTGCCCGTTAATGAGCAGCATATTGACGGGAAGTTCCGCCTTGCTAGCAATACCTTTCACCAATGCGAACTGTCTAAGTCCGACATAGAAAAAGTTTATGTTCGGGGTCTTCAAAACTGGTAGTGAAGTAACTCGTACATTCGAGATCCCTGAAATAATGTAGACGGGGCTGCCACTTCAACTAAACGTGGTGGTAACATCCCTATTTTCATTTAGGAAATCTAATCGTTTTGTCTAACACAGGACAGGATGACAGTTAGTTCAAGTTTAAAAGTACCACGAGCAACCCATCCCATAGCCATATGCCACGCCTACCCCTCTTAAGGATAAGGAATGTAGTTCCAAAGCATATTACCTTCTAGGAAGGAAGAAATCGGTAGGTGTGGCTGCTGCTCGCACTTAGCCCAGAATCAGATTCTCGCTGAGGTCACCTATATATTATCACTTACTGCACCACTGGGATTGCGATTTTGGGCAAAGGTAGGCTATATGGCGCATCTCGGAAATGGGCTGCAGGGTTTCATTGCAGACGCAGACGTGAAGCAAGAGAAACTATAAAAGGTCAGCAACCTCTCTCAAAAGACTAAAAGGCAAGTACGACCCTTCCCTCTGTTAAGGAATCCCCATCCGCGATGTGTCCTGAATGGAAACCCTCGAAAATGATCGCCGTTTGATTGCCCTTAGTGTGGATGCCTCCGTTTTTGTATCGGAGCGCTTTATCTCAGCTACCGCTAGGGTTTCATGCAGCTTTTGAAAAGGTGCTTAACCAACAGACAAGTTATTGCAGAACAGTCATCCAGATTCACAAACTACATAGAGAGGATTAAAGAAACATAAATAGCCGGTCAGGAGGGATCTCGGCACTTCTCGGTCGGCCGATCAAGTCCGAATGATCTTTGTTCTGGAGATCCCCTACGCACGCTAGCTCTAACACCGCTGTTCAGAGTAGTCGTTTTGCGACTGTGAACTATTTCGTTCATGTATGTAGAAAACAAACCCCGCGATTGTGTACTGTGCATGGTTGCGTTGAGTGACAAATTTGTAGTTGCTAAATACATAACTCTCCAGGGAACAGAAAAAAAAACGTAAAAATCATCAAGAACGCTCGAAGTGAGGATCTGCCTCTCTCTCCGGACGCCCCGAATTTTTGTGCCAGCAAAAGAGTATCCTGCCACCTCTGGCTCACTGATCGTTTCTTCCCGTCATGCAGTGCAAATACCATGTAACAGTGAAAAGGAAATTGTAAAAACTTAACTCGTCACAGATAACAGCCCTCCAGTTTTTGTGGGGGGGGGGCACTTAAAGGCAATTGGCACGATGGTTTCCCACTCGGCCTAAAATGCTAGGGCGCTATGTAGTGGGGAAATGGCGAAAGAACGGAGTGAAACGGTCAAAATCCGGCGAAGAAAAAGCCTCCGTTCTCAGTGACTTGAAAATCGATTTCGGACGAGTTTCCCGTACGCATCTTGCCAATCACCGCTACCGAAGATACGGCTGCATATGTGTACCCATATATGCATGCAGCATCACGGCACCAATCCCTTCGCTTCATAATTTGCTCAGCAAATGAATGAATACGAGCGTCAGGAACGGTCGTCCGTTTGTGGGCGGGCGGGCGAGGAAGGCGTTTGGGACGGAATGTTGTTGCTCGATAGGGCGTTATAGGGGTACCCTCCTTGGAAGGCGCCACGGAGCGCCTGTCCGAGGTCACGGAATTCTGTTAAGCCAGTCGTATAAATCCTACATCTGTATAGCGATTTATCGTGCCAACTGCCTTTAAGAAGGCGTCAGAACTCCACTAAGGAAGACCACAGCACCTTCGTTGTATAAAGAAGGGCGCCTACGACTTGCTCGGTCGCGAGGACTGTCTTTGAGGATTACAGAGCTCCTTGTTATTTTTTAGCACCTGTGTTTTTAATTTTCGAGCCTCAGCTCAGCAGTTGAAATACACCCGGCTTTAGTAAGCGCATTTTCCATTAGCTATGATGTCAGCGATCCGAAAAAGATCACCAGCTGACCATGGGATGCCAGCTGTGCGATAATAAACTTGACGTCACTACTATCAATTCAAGGGATAAGAATAGCCTGAAAATTATTGCGCAGATTTGCTTCTGTACCTGACCCGTCTCCAGCCTGACGCTCTCAACTGGAAATTAAAGAGTATGTAGTTTATGAATGTGTATTTGATAGAAAACTGATTTTCTTATTTCACCGACAGGCGCGATGGTGGACGCCGTTTTTTTATCTTGCTTATTGGTGTTGAGGCTGTCTTTTATCGCATTCCAAATTCAATCGAACGATTTCACTTTCAGTTTTTTGTGCACTATTCCCTTGAGTGGATGTATCGCAACAGAAAGCGTGAAAAGATCACTTTCACTTCCACAAAAGGATAGATTTTTCGAACTGGGTTGCTTGGTTCAAAGAACGTCAGTTTGAAGACCAATATTTCAGGTGAAGTACATCCCATCAAGGATATCGGGCCTATTCTGAGTCTCGCATCGTAACTCTGTAATGTTGACCAATGGACTTCGATTTAACAGCAGCTTGTTTGGGAAAAAAAACGATTTCACATCAAGGGAAAAGTGGGGGAGGGGTAGGAAGAAGGGGACACAAAGAGATGACAGTTAGGATATGAAGGGCGTCGTAAAGGGAAAAATGTGGAGGGGTTCTACTCTTTTCTGTACATCACTGTTCTAAATAGACATCTAGCGCCAACAAGGTGGCCATGTGTCACATACCATGACACTCTTTATAATTTTGTTCCCATAACGACATGTTCGAATTTTCTGATTTTTTTTCAAATAGTTCTTCAGGTGGGCTTCGCTTGCATAGACAAGACGCGCACCTTACAAGAAAGTTGTTGAACTGTTTAATTATCCTCATAATAGAAAAGTCCACAACCTTCTTGTGAGGTGCGCGTTTCCGACCTGTTCCGACTTCTTCGCTACTGTAGATACCGTCGCTACCACTGCGATCAAGAGGGAGCGTAAGGGA
Organism: Cooperia oncophora; assembly: GCA_036418165.1. Classification (NCBI taxonomy): domain Eukaryota; kingdom Metazoa; phylum Nematoda; class Chromadorea; order Rhabditida; family Trichostrongylidae; genus Cooperia; species Cooperia oncophora. The sequence goes on from MU913106.1 coordinate 4,376, forward strand.
ATGCAAACTCAAGCGCGCCCAAGCCAACCTTTCCCACCAACCGTTGCCGTCATAGGATGGCACAATTGATGGAAAAGGCAGCCAGTCTGAGTTCTTATCAACGCCCCGTCGTACGCCCTGCCTTTGCAGGGATCATGACTGCACATACCAGGCATTCGTCGATAGAGTTCAAACCATTTACAATATTCGGCCTCTTATGATCAGCTCCAGGGCTCTATGAACTTCCCCCAACCTTACCTTGAGCAGTGTGCTTGGTGGCTGGGGGTGTGCAGTCGCTGCCAAGGTTATTGGTGGAGTGCTGCAAAAGGGCGTTTCGCCACACCTCACCTAGCCCTTCCACCAATGACCTTGGCAGTAACAACCCACTAGTACCGGCTAGTAACCCCACCGTTGTGTCATTAAGTGAACCTAAGCTTCTATTTTATCACTTGTCTTTCAACAAAGGGCCTTATTAATTTTTGATTGTTCTTCAGCGCTTACATTGAACGTTAGCTCTTGGGTATGTAATACAGTTGTTCCCTCGTGCTCAGAGGCGTGCCACTCAACGAGAACTACCAATCATGAGGTGAGTTGTCGGACGTAGTGAAGTCATGATGTTCCAGTGCACGCTAGGCAATAGTTTGGCAGGTCTTCAAGCAGAGGCAGTCAGGACAATAAAGTTTTAGGCTGTTGTGATAAAAGACAAGACCATATAAGTGATCCAAGAAGATGATTCGCATTGCGCATCCAGGTTACGCAGTGCCGTCGAAAACTTCCTTGTTGTACATCGTACATCAGATTCTCGCTCTTACACGATTTTCCCCGATATTCAGGCAACAAGGCGGCACTTAGGTGGACGAGAACCCTTCAGGAGGACATTACTGTAACATAATGTCTCACAGCAGTTAATAACAACATAGCCGATTGGCGCGGCCCCTCCCATCCACAGATTACTGGAAGTTCACTTGAAAGTGATTGCTAACGAAGTAATTGATTATAAGTAAGATATAATATGTCATGAGTAGAACCAGATTGGGCTGATTAGTCGCGGCGGACTCGTTCCAATTATGCAAACTGCAAACCGGATAAAAGTAGTCGACCCAGCAGAAGACCTGTGAATGAGCGGGGGGTGGAGTGGAGCGGTCAGTCAGAGAGCTCCGTACGAGTTTTTTTTCAGTGGATTAGATCGATCAGTCGACGACCCAAAGTCGCTGATCAGTTTGTCATTGACGACCGCGGTCAGACTGGCCCATATCTGCTACCGAGAAATGTTGCGCTGCGGATTCGTCGTCTTGTCAGGTGACCTAGTTATGCACTTCACGTCTACCGAAATCTTTCTTGAGTTCTTCACTACTCCCGCGTCACCAATAGATTCAAAGCCCACTAGAGCCATTATGTGTTACCGTACTATCATACCGTAATGATTTCCTTTTGATAGAACTACAGCACACTTCCTTCCCAGACTATCTATCTCCCTTGAACTTTTTCGAAGTTTCTTTCATAGTACTTTTCTCAATGTGTTTTTGAAAAGGTGCTATGGTCAGTTTACTTCAACCAGTGGGTCGATCTCAAGACTCTATTTAGCTTGATTCATGAGAGATTTTCATCGTGCTGAGTCTTTTGGTCTTTCTATGACAAGCTTTTCCGAGAAATCTTTTCTTTTGGTCTATAAGGATAATAAGTATAACGTCATCAATCAGACCTTTTTTTGGATGCGGCCCGCATTCTACTCCCATTCAGAATCGTAGTGGCACACTGAATGCGATGTGGCCTATACAATGACTTGCGGGGCCAGCCGATGTACAAGTCAGTGTTTTTATCCTCCCAGACGAATCTGGTACCAATTTACCGTTCCCGAAAGATAGAAGCACTCCTTGGCCTGGGCGCGAGCCTATCCGGGACTAGCCTCCTGCTCGTGGTGTGTATACGATGCCTACGCCTTTGAGTCAGCAATGAGTAAGCTCGTAGTTGTAGCGGTGTTGTGAAATTGTGTTGTGAAAATTCTTCTTCAGAAAGTTACTATTCAGTAATCCTCTTGTGCGACTGCTCGATCATACCACGTTCTAAGCGACAGACGTACAAATATGATGAAGAACTTCTTGCTTATGCACATCCGCATCCGGATACCAAAGTAAAGCAAGGTTACTTGGCACGATATGCACCTCAGGACTGGCCCAAATGGTGAGTTCCATCTCTGGTTTGATAACCAAACATTCCGTTTTCTTCGTTCCACTAAGTGCTTTTACCTTATCCCTCAAATGTTTACTTGTTACCAGTTTTCTGTACAGTCATGCACTTCATCTTGGACAAAAAAGAAAAATTGGGCTAAGTATCAATATTTGATCAAATTAAGCCATACCAGACCCGGCATTGCCCTCACTGTCATTAAGAAACCGTCTAGTATTCCTGACTATAGTTGATAACGCCGCAAGCAGTCGAGGCGGTGCAGAAGAGGCGTTAGCCTCTCTTCGGCTGTTTTGCTCTACCAATAGTGATTGTTCGGAGATCGATTTGAAAGTAAAACAACCAGTGGTGAAAACGCCGCGGGTGAGCTCATTCCATCCTTATTGATACTGCACCGACTGATTGCTACGACATCAACTGTAGTTGACTTTACAATTAAACTCTAAAACCATTGTGTCATATCAATACACGTCCTACTGCTTTATTCAATGGTCTTACATCGATGTAAGCTGCCATAACGTTTTTGGTTCAAGGCTAAGAGCTTTGTCTAGTCAAATAGCTAGACTATGGCTTGAGCAGCATACCGTACCTCGGATATCCTTGATAAGAGCACCGCTAAACGCCATGTTGTAATGTGCTGCACTCTTTTTCCCCATATATCATTGAGCTACTGTAACTCAATTTTAACCTGTTCTGGTCTGCCCTAAATCGATGGAAAGATGGCGTACACTGGGAAGCAAAAAGTCGCCGATCTGTTTGCAGTTGTACTATATTGTCATAGTTAATACTAGCAGTAACCTTCGGTTCCCGCGATTTTTGACTGAGCCTCTGATAAAGATAACCTAGTCAAAATTCCTCGGAATTAATTAACATATGGCCTTGCTTCCATTCCTCCGAATGATTCAGGAATGTTTGACTAGAAAGGGCGCGACAAGCAGCTCACGTGGCTATGGTCAAACATGGCTGGCCGTGTTGCGTGTCTGTTGCGTGCAGATTGTATGTCGAATAGCGGGAGGAGACAGAATGAATAACAAGCTATTACAAGCCCCTACAAAGCTCCAACAACGCGCACTTTCCTATGACAGTAAGGCGTCACAACACGGCTGTGGACCTGCGCCAGGGCACATCATTGGCTGAGGATTTCGGTCAAGTTCGTACGACTCCCCCCCCTCCCCTAAAAGGTGACTTGGCACGACACCCCCCTACCTCCCTCCTCATCGATTTGTCGAGGGAGGGGGAGGGGGTTCTGCCGATGTGAAACACGACACGACGAAAAACCGCTAGGGAAATACGATCACCCTTACCCCCTACCCTACCGACCAGTTCCTTAGATCTTCCACCTTCCTACCAATTCTACAAAATTTCCCGAAAGTTTTCCGCGAGCGGGGAGGGGGCGAAGGGGCATGTGTAGCACATATGAAGCAAGAAAATCCACGAAAAATCAACAACCTCCCTCAGAAGTCCAGAAGGCAAGCATGACCCCTCCCCCAACGCCCAAATACGCCCCCCCCCTCCTAATGAGAAATCCCGAGGATGATGTGTCCTGCCTGCGCGCCTTGTACACACATAAGAAGTAACCATCTCTTGGAGGAACCCAACAAGAAGCACTTGCTTCGCGTTTTCCCTTCACCACAAGAGATACTCCGTTGATACGAACTCTTATCAAACATTACGGTTACTTTTTACTTTATAATTTTTGTTCCAACTATCACAGAAGAACTGCATCAGACTGCATGTCTTCACAACGACGGTAGGAATTTTTTTCAGGTATGCACGAACTATGATGCAATGGGATGGAATATCAGTATTATCGCCCTACGATTCAAACGACGTACGCTACCCGGCTTGGCATGCGGCCAGACTCAAAGGAGCTCGTTAGGGACCATTGCAGTAGGATTACAGAACATCTCGCTGTGATTTTTTATCACAGCCTTGTACATTATGTCTTTCAAAATCACCTGCTCTCGAGTAGTTGTCATCATGTTTGTACCATTGCTGCCATTCCTCATCGACTGATACTGTTTATGAATCCCTAATAATCGAAATATAAAGATTCAATAGACAATCTAGCGTATCTTCGGAAGGAGCGGGAAGCCACAGCTAATTCAGTCATCAAAAGGTTGGTTCAGCGGTAACCACTGACTACACCTCTTAGGCAAAGGGCAGTGTTAGTGGTATAAGCCACGACAGTTTGGTACCTGGACGAGTATACAGCAAGCTTTGGACGAGTTACTCGTTGGCATCGTGCCAGCAACAACTTTGGTTGTTACTGCTGCACGTAGGAGCCTGCCAACGGGAACAATATTCTTTCGTGCAAAGTATATCGACCCTGTGCACCTTGTCGATTTATCGTGCCACTTGCGTTCAAAGGCTTCACCACTCTGAAAAGAGTAACTGTTCAAGCTTTGGGTAAGGCTCTAAACCAATGTCGCCCTTCGCTGACCGGTATACTGGTATTGGAAGACGTGTATCGGATGCAGCAGGTTACCGTCGAATCTAGAGCCTTCGAGAGATGTGGACTAGATTTGGTCTGGTCTGGGTTAGCAATCGCTGGTTCGCCTTGAGCAGGATTTTTGTTTCTTAGGTGGTAGCTCTCACCTACGGATGAGACTGACTAACGGTCGTGGGGTTAGGTCAGCTGAACCCACCCATGGGGAGTCAGTTTAGCGGTGGTCTCAACAAAAACCTGCCGTACATTCAAGGTGAGTCATGTTGTGGTTGTAACCTATGACAGGTTTCTGGACCCTTCTGGTCTGGGGTGAACTTACCTGAGGTTTGAAATGATGTTTGAGGGATAGTTTCACCCTGATCTTTGATTTTTCCAGGCTCTGACGAAGGCGATAAGGCCGAAACGTAAGCCAAATAAAACTGTTGTATCATCTTGGTTCGGCTACAGTAATATCCTAGACAGAAGCTCACAATATGCCAAGATTCATGGAGGGTCGAACGTGGATGCTTATGAAAGACTGAGTACTACTGATGTTACTGGTTAACCACACGTTATTTCCGACTGTTACGCAACAATAGCTTTATTAATTGTATCTCTTTTGATATGGTTCAGTAGTAACCAGCTGGGTTTTGCTGTGGCACATATTGTGGCGCAGGTCGGGGTGGCACTGAAATACCGAACTTGTATTACTTTATAGTATACTAGTATTACTTTTTCCGAGAATTAATCGGTATAAGCTAACTTACTCCAGAAGACAGGGAGCGGAGGTTGATGGCCAAAGAAGGGATACTCGAAAGGTCGTGGTCCATAGAAGATATCGAGGAAATCTGGATGGTGACGTCCACCGCGAACGTTGGCGGGAACAGCACTGAATTGGTTCAGTGTTAGGAGGTCCTACTACTAGATATTTGTTGTAACGTACTTGTTAAAAGTTGGAGGAAGATATACCACGGGCTCTGGGACAGCCATTGAAGGTTCGTAAACAGGTGAATTCGAAGGAGGTTGGTAAGGCATCGCCGCAGCGGCTGCAACCAATCCAAGTGCAATAAGAAGCATTCTGAAAAAGAAAAGCTTATCAAATCAAGGTGTGGCATAACAGTATAGTAATTCGGGCGATTACGCTAGCACCAAGTTTGCACGGAGTCCCTCAAAGCAACAAATTCGACTAACTTAGTTTATGACCCGTTTCCTTGAATCTTTTTTCTGTGTTGAACGGCATTCAGTAATCGGAGATGCGAATAAGTTATTCTGAGCTAGGGTTGAAGAGCTTCAAAGGTAGTGGACCCGATGCATGGGGGCGGGCCGATACTGCCAACGTCATCGGTGGAAGGGCTTGAAGGGATGTAGCCAAACGCCCTCTCGCAGTCCTTCCATCAATCGTGTTGGTCATATCCACTCACCTCCAACCATCGTGTTCACTGCCTTTGAAGACCTAAGACACGATAATTTGGTACTCGGTCCGAATGGATAGCAGGGGTCCCATGTAATGGGAAAGTGTTAGAGTAAAACGGTCAAAAACCTACAAAAAAAGGTGTTTTACACGACTTGGAATATAACGATATGTTGCAGCTTGATAGGACGTTGTGAGGGCACTTTCCTTTGAGAAGGCGCCAAGCTGAGTGTGCTGAGGGGCGCCGAATTCTGTCCTAGTGGAAGTTAATCCTCCACGTCTTGGGAGTTTATCGGGCCATCTGCCTTTACCCGAGCACAGAAGGAGCTTCAGAAAGGTGAACTTCTCCCCTTACGCACAAAGGTGTCAAGCGATACGATAGTCACAATCAGGAGGGAAACCAATCTTTCTGGACTCGTACATGAGTTCTAACTTGCAGTGGTTTACGAGCTCAAGGCGGGATCGAGATATCTGTCGAGACAGGGTTACGCTGAAACCATTCCAACTCTCCTCACAAGTGTACACAAGATGCCTCATCTCCTGGTGGAACGGCGCTCTATTTGAGCGAACAAGAACGCCTTCGTATAGTGAGGCTGAAGGACGAAAACTACTACGTCCACTTTTTGAATTCGTCCTTGTTCCTGCAGTCTGACCCTAGCAGCTCATGTAGCGATATGGTCAGAGGGCTAAGTATTATGTAGGTTGGCCCATAAGTAATGGCGTTTTTTCCTCATTCAAATTTTTATACGGAAAATGACAATTGTTTTCAATATGTTCTACACTGTTTGATAGATAATTTTCCGCACTATAAGATAGTATAATTGCCTTCTTACTATTTCTCGACTTGTGTCGATTTTTATTTCATTGAAAGGGAAATTCGGGTCGACCCAAAAGTGAGTTTTCGACAACTACTTTTGAATTTTATCAGTTTACAGAAGAAGCTTAAACCTTGCGATATATATGACCAGAGAAAGAGGAAAGCTTGAAGTTGGTTCAAGCGATCAAGAGGTGGAATTCGGACCTTGTAAAAGAGCATCGCGTGGGGGCCCTCTTGGGGAGGGACTGCCTGCAGAACCTACCCACTTATTTTTTTATTTTAACGTCAGACATCAACTGAGGGTGGTGGTTGATAATTAATGATAAGGAAGCATTCTATGACCTCTAACGATCCCTCAATCTTTGGCATGATTCTCAGTTAATAAGGTAATTCCGTAAGCTCTCAGTTGGACAGAATAGGGCATTAGGTTCGATGCTTGTCTGTGAGGTCGAAACTGAAATCTTCGAATCACTTAAAGTAATTAGCATTTCTAAGAGACATAGCCTTCAGCCATATACTTAGCAACTGGGCCCATGCGGTTTTAGCTTTTTAATTAGAGGTGTAAAAGAGAGGCTGTCGAAAATGCTCAATTTCGTCGACCTGACACTCCAGTTTGAGCACTTAAATATTAATGGAGAAGAGAAACTTCACGAAATAAGAAGACTATCGTGTAGGGCAAGGAATTCTCTGCAGAAATGATATAAAGCTCAATGGCAAAACTTTTCTCCTTCTTGCGATATTTCAAGTGGAAAAAACGCCATTACTTATGGGCCGACCCAGTATATGATCCGTAGGCTACAGAAGGAGACGAAGGTCACTAAAAAAGGGTTTAGTGCCCGCAGTGTTTCAGAAACCCTGGCTACACTGCACACAGTGCACCGCTTTGTTGGAATGGCTCCGCACCTTAAATTATCTTGGAGCTCCTTTTTATAGGATGGCCAGAATGGAGGGAAGACTTTTTTGAGGCCTATCCACTGAGAAGTTGGTTTCGGAAAAATTCAATAGAAAGGGAAAAGAGACCATTGAAACTGAAGGCGTTGATACGTTAGAATCGAATGGTCTGACGATCGTTTTATACAAGCTGCTTCAATGATGTTTCTCCTAATGAATATCCTTACCATAACATTTCATTATTCAACAGAAACATTTCTCGGCCTTTGAAAATGTCTTCAACGAAAACACGACCTAAGGAGATTGCTAATCAAATTATCTTAAATACCATAGCCTTGTAATCATAATGATTTGTGATTTGAGGCAGTTTCCCCCGCTCATTTTGACACGAGTGCGGTAGTGGGCGCGCTCAGTTCGCAGGATTCCTCCATTGCTAAAGTAGTAAGACGTGATCGTCCCCTTGTCGCGGCTCCACAATGAGCGGAGAGGGTGGTGTCACTCATAAGTTGCAGCTATGTGCAGTGCGGTATATCGAACCAGTCTCCTTCCGCGTGTGAAGTGGGTCCCTGTGAAAAGTTTTCCATGTGAGGGGGGGGGGGCAGTCGGTACCCATCCCAACCTTGACCCGCCCCCTGAGACTGGCTCTTCAGGTGATTCCGAATTTCCGGACAGACAGACAGACAGACAGACAGACAGACAGACAGACAGACAGACAGACAGACAGACAGACAGACAGACAGACAGACAGACAGACGTCGCCGTTTATATATAGTAGGATGGTATACGTATATAACTGCAACTTATCCTATGTTAAACCGTACAGGTATACCGTACAAGTATACCGTAACCAATTATCGCCGCAGTGCACTCGTCACTCATTGTGGAGCCACAAAAGAAGGACAGTCTTCGCGTTCAGTCAGTCATTTGGGCGAAGCAGGAATTCTATGATTGGGTCGAGGGCGGTATTTTTTTTGAAGAGAGGCATGACTTGTGGGCACATGTGGATTCCTTAATACATATGATTTTTTATGAACTAAAAAATTAATATATCAGTAGTAACACATCAGCAAATCAATAAGAAATTTTTCTGCGATACTTTCTTCCAGCGATCAGCAAGATGTCGGTTTCGGTTCATTCATCCAGGATTTCATCAGCTGCAATGCAATTATGTCTTTCACTTGAATGTCAACATCGTCTCACCTGAACATATTTTAGTTTCAATGCATCATTTCATGAAGCGGAACTGCTGCACCGACAGTGTGAGTTCCAAGAAAGTGAAACTCTGCTGCAGTCAGCACACCCTCGCATTTCCTCCTTCACTACACCTTTCGAATCTCCTATTTGCCCCCTACAGACTTTTTTCGAATATTTGCCGTCGAGTGGAGGGGAGGGACACACCTCTGATCAACTACTAGGGTAGTAATGTTGTCGCAGCGCTAAGTAAAGTTGGAGAGGGGTGTATACAGCATACGTATAAGAAGGAAAGCAGTCGGGAAACATTCCTCCGAGGTGACTTCCGATGGTCTTCGCACAACCATGGTTGCACCCTGGTACCCTATTTACCTGGTTGTAGATCCTTCAAAGATGTGGTGGAACAGGCGAACCAGGAGTGTGGGCATCTCGAAGAGGAGGGAGACTGTGGCATTCCATAAGTGAAAGGCTTTTTTGTGTGAAGTCACAACTGTCACTGAACGCCATGTAGACGACTGATAGCCGACAAGAGCAGAAAATTGACGAAAGGAAGGGGAGTGAGTTCAGGTTATCCATAGACGCGGCAGAAATGTCACGAATGTACAATACCCGTGTCGTCTGTCCCGAGCGGGAGGATGTCGTCGCGACTAATCAGAAGTTTCCATAGGATTTTCAGCTGTGAATAAAGAAAAGCCAAGAATGCTGACTTGTGTGTTGCCTTTACGGTCAGCAGCTCTTTGAAGGTGGTTGTTGGGTTGAATTGGGTCAAGCAGGGGAGCAGCTTTTTCCTGAAATGATTCGTGAGCAGCTCATCGATGTTGACCTATTTGATTCTTTGAATTGCAGAGCTTTAGAACTAAGACATATTGACTAGCGAAGGAGCTCTTCCTCGGTGCAGAACTCAGAATAGAGCTTCAAAGTGTCATTCCAACTTCCATTCTGCAATCTATCGCTCGGCCAATACATCGCTCATCGTGCGAACCCTATAAGAACCCAGTCAATCTCTTCCGCCCATATACCTCAGATCTTAGATCACTGTGAATGAGAAAAGACATCCTTGTGGTCAGACCGTGCATCAGGGCTAGTGCTCAAGCCTCTCCCAGTCCTCAAGAACGTAGGTTTCCGTTGAAATCGATCGCGATTATTGCTGAACCAGTGGCACTACGCTAAGCTGCGTTCATACTTTGCGGCAGCATCCACCACCGACCACTAGCATTCCGAGGGTTCGGCGGCGTTAGCGACTAAGAAAGTATAATATTCTAGCGTTTGCCAGCGTCTGGATGGCTACGGAAGCATGAGTATCGTTCTAGCGTCTGTCAGCGTCTACCAGCGTTCACCAGAGTTCACCAGCGAGAGGGAGTAGAGAGTATGAGGAAGTAGGAGGGCAGCAAACAGCTGGAAGCAGGTTGCGTTTGCACCGCAATCGCACGACGCCTGACCCAGCTGTTTCCTACCCTCCTGCTTCCCCATACTCTCTACTCCCGCTCGCAAACGCTGATGGACGCTAGCAGACGCTGGAAGACGTTGGTAGTCTTTCCTAGTCGCTGACGCTGCCAGACGCTCGGAAGGCTAGTGGTCAATGGTGGGCACTGGTAAGCGCTGATGACGCAAAGTATGAACGCAGTCTTGAAATTCAAAGCGAGGAGATGCGCCTTGTGTCCCGTATCCTTCTTTAAAAGGCAGCGTAGGTCATGGAAAGTTACCGTCGAAAGCTGTTTCACCTCATTCTGCTCGAGGGAGGAAGCAGCAAGTTATGATCTAGATGTTATTAGCTGAAGTCACCTGACTTCTGGATGGTGCCACAGTCTTGCGGAACACAGTCGAACTATTCAAATGATTACCAACCTCTCCCCAGTCTAATATCACACTGAACATTGCTGAACCAACAGACCAAGAAACGGTACAAGTTCCAGCAACCTCTTTACCAGTTATAAAACTAGTCCTAATCTAAGTCTAACAATAATCTAACCTAAGACCAAAGAAACCGCTCTCGAACTTGAATTAGGAGAGCTGCAGCTTTACTGTTTCTCCTATGTATGCTCTGTGATTATACTTGTAATATCATACGCCGTAATAAGGTAAACATATTTCCGACTCTGTCCCTATGAACTGGTGAGAAGATGGGATGTTTTGAAAGCTGCACATCTTGCCAGTCACGAAGCGCATTATCCCAATGCAAACGTTTTGCCCTCAGCAGAACGCCTGCTGTGGTTGAAACCATGTTGTGACCGTATCACATCTCGTAAAGCTTCTTTCGGTTCTTCTCCTATTTATTATAATTTGGTTGTCTTCTTTCAGTCATTTTTTCTTCTCCAGTTCTTTCTTTTCCCTTTCCAGTACTTCTTCCTAATTTACTGTTCCTTAAAAAAAGAGGCAGTAAACATGGTTTGACACTGCACTAAGTGAGACTAGGACAATTACAAACTTTTTCAACATATATGTTGGGCTCCTTGTCTCCTTTCATATTCATTCGCTATGGCTTCGTAACGTCACAAAGCACATGATATAGTGTGCACTACTTCCACATCTCAGAGGTAGGAAGGGCGTGGCTGCGTACATATGTACTTCATTGAAACATGACATTGGAAATGTTTTCCGAGGGCTACTATCATTTGAGACCATTGTATTCTTGTCCAGTGCTGGAGAAACTTATTTGCAATCGTCCCAAAACCCCGCCAATAGCGTCGTCGCCGCCTCACTGCAGTACGTAGCCACGCCCTCTCTATCTCGCGGATACGGAATATACATATCTTATCTCACACTGCTTTCAGTGAACAAGCGAGGGGTCATTAATGATTTTCTGATCATCATAGTTATGTTGAACAGTGAAATAGGAATCATTCGTTAGCGCTGTTTATGTTTTATTATGATTTTTCCAGAAATGTCAATTCAGTAATTTGTTTTGTCTGTCGCTCGCTTCGAAGTCAGTTGGCACATTGCTGAGTGAGCGATTGTTGTCAGCGTGATTGGCGAGAGGGCTTCGGAAATGTTTGGCAGCACTTCACTCCGCCTTTCCACCAGCGACGCTGGAGATGGAGACAACCGCCCGCCCGCAGCAATCCTGCCCTCTATCTTTAGGAGCAATCTTATTCGGGCGTGAAAATGTGGGCGTACGATGCGCGAAAGGGGATGTCGAGTCAGTAGCAGCCAGTATCCAGAATGCCAAACCTTTTTGATCCCTAAAAGAAATGACTGGACTTTCGTCAAAGCTCTATGTTCCAAACAACTCCAATTTACATGTGAGAGGATGCAGGTCAGGAGATCCATGTTGCGGCGACGCAGCGTTGCTAGTGGCGTAGCATGTATCATTTGTAGTGTCGAGCCCACAGTATTTAAAGACACACGCATTTGTGTGCATTTCAGTATTGGCACAATCAACTGCCTTGACGCGTTCCGGACGGTGCGACACACTTGTGCAGTCAGATGTTTTTCCTTCAGCGGAAATATATCATTTATTGAGCATTTCCTTCGTTTCCTATTGAGCATTTCTTTCGTGTCCTAATTCTGTTTGCACACGTTTCCGGACACGAACGACATGTATCTTATCTGGAATTGAAAACACAGTTGAAATTACTGGTTATCGGTGTACAATGTCAAAATGTTACTCAAAAAGTTTCTACACGCCTTCAAACACTGTACCTCGTCCGACATTAAAAAGCTAGAGAACTTCTGGCGTGGGAACGAAGCCCCAACTTCTTGTAGTTTGAAAATATCCTTGTCCAGAACTAAATAGGATTACCGTAATCCTATGAGATTGCGGGAAGATACTCCGGTATACTGTACTGCTGACTCATTGCGAAATCTCCGATCCCTTTCATTTCGCCATAGTGCGATCCTCGCGGTATCCAACTCGCACTGGGAGCTGAGTTGTTTGACACTTTCCGTCCTACTTTCTGATCTATTTTTTCCGGTTCTTCGTTCCTTCCCGTCTATACAGATGTAAGTTATCATAACTCTTACTTGTGTCGGATCACTTCCGAGCCGACACAAGTAAGAACAGTACACCGTAACACGAAAGAAGTTCTTGGCGGTACTTCTTGTCAGAGACGAACAGGAAATAGAAGAGAAACGTACAAATGTTCTCTTAACCTACTGTGTTCCCTGCTCGTGCGTAAAACCACCTTACGCCTGCTCGAGAAAGGTTGCTGACTCAAAGCGAGAGGCACCACGGCACGTCCCACGTTGGTTAATCGCAAACGGGGAGGTTGTCATAGTTGGTTCCCGGACAGGGGGGGGGGGTCGTAGACGGTCTGAGAAGAAATTTTTTGATAGTTCTCCTGTTTCATTCCTTCAAGGGGGAAGGGACCAGGGGATCGGGTCCACACTGGGCGATTTTCGTTGGAATTTTTTTGCTGACTGTTGATTCTCCTGTTTCGTGCGCGAGTACTGGAGAGGGCGGAGAGGGGGGGGGGCTTGCTTTGTTCTGTGTACCAGGGCTTATGTTCTGAGCTTTTATGTTTTCGTTACCAGGTGGACGAAGTTGCCACCGTAATCATCTTTTTACAGTAGAACTCGCAATTGATAATTTAGTAGCCGCTGCACTTTACCTGCCTACGCTCTCTCCTTTTGCGGTGAGACCATAAAAAAATCCGTGAATTAACGTGCACTCCTGTCCGCTGCGGCGGCAAAGGCGTTTCAGGGGGCTGGGTTTGACGCGGTGCTTGCCTATTCTTCACCCCTGCCAGCTTCATTGCTAGAGAACAGGCTGGCGTCGCGTCAAACCCAGCCCCCTCCCCACCTCATTCTAGACGCCCAGCGTCCGCCGAGAAGAAACCAGCGCAAGAATGTTGACTAGTGAGTAAAATGCTGCCCCCAGGCAGGACTCGCAACTGCATCTCACGTTTTCTGGTCGAGAGCGCTATCCTTCACGCCGCTAAGGCCGCTCTTACCCACCGCCCAGCCATATCGTCAGATATCCGGCAGTGAACCGCGAGGCAGGAAGGCTCTACAAGTTTTCGAAATTTTTTCATTGTGATAATTGCTTTTTACGACCGCAGTTCCGAATGTTACCACAGGTATGCTGAGTCATGGGCAGAAGTCTCACTCCAGTTTGGCAATTTGGCCTGAGCTGCGCTATAATTAAAGGCAGCTTGGCACGATAAATCCCCCAAGACGACTAGGATCAATACGCCTGGCAGGACGGAATTCCGCGACCCTGAGCAGGCGCTGCATAGCGGCTCCTCCAAGGAAGGTGCCCTTATAAGGGCCCTATCAAGCCACACTCCGACCCAAACGCCTCCACGCCCGCCCGCCCACAAATGGACGACCGTTCCTGACGCTCGTATTCATTCATTTGCTAAGCAAATTATGAAGCGAAGGGATTGGTATGAAGCGGCCGTGATGCTGCATGCATATCTGCCGTATCTTCGGTAGCGGTGATTGGGAGCCTACGGAAACTCGTCCGAAATCGATTTTCAAGTCACTGAGAACGGAGGCTTTTTCTTCGCAGGATTTTGACCGTTTCACTCCGTTCTTTCGCCATTTCCCCACTATACAGCGCCCTACTAGCATTTTAGGCTAGTAGGAAACCATCGTGCCAACTGCCTTAAGCAGCATCTCAATCTCAGAGAAGGCTACAATAGCAGACTGGGCATGGCCTAGTTTCGCCGTGTCCCCTGCTGCTCAACCAACGACCTCGGGCCCCTAATTTTTTTAGCGGATACAAGAGTTCAACACTAAACAGGTAATCATTTTTCAATCCTCGACAGGCAACTGCCGATTCTTGGAGACTACGGGTCGTCACAAAAGCCACGCATTACGCAACTCTAGCCGGCCTTATTCCCGAGCGTGGCAAAGGTGCCTTTACCTTCTCGGACCACTTGCCAACTGCAGGATTGCGTGACTCGGCCAGTTTTCGTTGTGTCCACATCCCCATTAAGCACGCTCACCTTTACTTCTTTTCCAGCTTTAAAGCCCACAGTCAGCAGTGTCGGTGGTCCACAAACAATGGAAACTCAATCCTTTTGAACCCGTCAATCTTCTGATTTTGTCTGCGCTCTCTCGCTCACATGGCGTTCTTTGACCACCGAGACTTCACACACTGCAACCCTTGACGTATGGCAGATGGTTTCCCAAGCGACAGCCCACTCTCTTTCAAAAAGCTCATCTGTCCCGCCAGGGTGTGTGGCGATTCTATCGTCGATGATAAGTAGGTCGCCGCGCTGGTGGGCGCCGCGTACGAGTCCTGCTGCGTCGTGCTCGTTGAAATTGTTAAAATGATCATCAAGCCATATTGTTTATGTTAATCCTGTACTGCTTGTCCCATTTTCCTATGATGATCAATGATTGTTTTTTCCGCATTCAAAAGTAAGGGTGTAAGACTGGTCCCACGTTATTTGCTCAAAATTACTGATCCAATTTTGGGCTTTTCGGAACTTGTGAATACGCGGTCTTCGAGACTCATTTGTATGTCAGTACGGAATTGTCGCACCGCGCCGCCGCGCGAGACGCCGCGACGCGATGTGCGCGACGTGACCTGACTTGCCGACGATAGAATCGCCCGGGTCCCGTCCCGCCAGATACTCATTTCCATCTTTCGATGCTCCAGCAGGGCACATCAGCCGTCGTGAGACTCGATGGGGGTCATATTTAGCCGCCTTAGAGGAAGTCGCGTTCAGCCTTGAGAAATGAGCGCTTTGGTCTATCGCCCTCAGTCCATTTAGGTGGCGGCGCAGCGCTATCCACTATTTCTCATAGTGGCTGAGGTGTCCACCCCTTTTCCCCATCCCGCTGGACGGAAATTTTCGGGAAAACGCTAGTGAGAGGAAGGGTCCGTTGTGAAGGGGGTCATATCGAGAGACCACGGGGAGCCGCATCTAGAAAAATCTTCCATGATGTGACGGTTTGCCCTGCGTAGCAAGCGACGTCTTTACCGGCGCTACGATATTTCGCGATAGGACCATCAGAAGCGTTCAAGTATTAGGTTGTTGCATAAGTTCTTTCCCCGACTTTTTTGTAAATATCTCAATAGCGAACCAGCCTGAAGATTAGAGGTATGCACCATCACCATCCACTACTCGACGCCAACGCTCAGGCAGCTTGTCGATTCCATCGTCCCAGAAGGACGGGGGCTGGGACCCGAAGAAGGCCACAATGCCGCACAATCACCACTGTGACATGGTTTTGCACTGGTAATTGTGCGGCATTGTAGCCTGCAAATGCAGGGTGGGTGAGTGATAGCTAGTGTGGTGAAAGAGTATCATGTACACGTCACGCACACGTGATGACGAAATACCAACCTCCATGCAAACGAAATACGGAAGGATCAAAACAGGGGGGGGGAAGAACTTATGCAACAACCTAATAATTACAGAACTTGTAACACTGCGTGAAACTGACTACCGTTTTTTTTTGTATCCAGTAAGAATTCCGTAGAACAACCGAACTATTGAAACAATTTAGTGTATACCTACTTACACAGAAATTCCTACAACTAAGGATCATTCAACCAATTCTCTAGGGAATTCCTGGGTCAATTTGCAGGAGTAGAGATGACAGGTAATTTTTATGTCATGCTGGGAGGCTATTTCCTTAAGTGACGCTTGGAGATTAGCGCTAATCGATAACTGCGATCTACTCAGCCCTCTACCCCCAAATTGTTATCCCTGAGCGCGATAAATGTCATACTACTTTAATCGTAAGTCGATAAACCTCTATGAAAACAGCCGCGAGACAGCATTTCTGCTAACAGTTTCATCAATTCAATTCAAAAGTTGGGGTTTTCAGAACAGTAAATGGTTACTATCAAAAGTAAAATTACTCCGAATAACCTTCTAGTACTCAAAAAGTTTAAGTAAGTTAGATTAAACTATCGAAGATTATTAGAAGGAGGAGCAGGGGTAAGAGGACTGAGCGGCACGTCTACACATCAGCACACACCCGTGATGTGTGTGGCTCGCTCCGTTCCAATTCCCCCTCGTCTAAGATCTCTGCGTCTCTCTTTACCTTCCTCTCATATCGATTTTCATGAGTAGTACTTGAGCTGTACCGCTATCCTTCCCAACAGTACGTACTTAGTTATTTCTGCAGAATGTCGTATATTACCACATATGTGTTGTGGCTCCATTCCGCCACTTCTTGAAATTAATCCCCTCGATTTGCCTTTTTTCTTGCCCTAGAAAACTCCAGTATGATTTTATTTTTTTGAGGAAGTAATGAAAGTAGCTTTGTTTACTACTTCTTTTATATAGAAACTTTTGTTGTTTGTTTTAGTTTTTCTTTTGTCTATAAGTTTAGAGTTGGTTTGGTTGCACAGAGGACCTTAAATGTTTGTCGGTATTTGAGTTATCAACGAATATATTCGACTAAAATGTTTATTTTGGAGTTATTGCGCGGAAGTCAGGTTGGTCCCCAAATCAGCGACCCCCTGCCTGCCTCACTCCCAGACCTCCCACGACGCCATTTCTCTCGTACCCTCCTCACTCACCATCTCTCTCTCTCTGCAATGGACCTCTTTGTTCTGTTCATAACTACCCCATTCGATCAGTTGATGTATAATTCATTCTACTGAATTTAGTCGATACTAGTTCATTATACGATGGGAATTTGTTAAATACGCAATTTCCGCAATTTATTTTCCTAACGTCTGTAACTCCTTCGCACGTGATTTCATTGCGCAGCGCTCTGTTTCTCTGACGCTGGCTTTTCAATCAATTTAGCAGTTACAATTTCTGGAGTAACTGTAGTAAATAGATTCATCCCCTTTTCAATGATCTCTTTCTGCCTTGTAGAAACCTCAGAAAATTATTGGGGAAAATTTGGAACAATTAGCACAGCTTTTTAATACGTTCTGGTGCGATTTTTGCTGGAAATTTTTAAAGAAAATTTTCCCACTGGAAGTATTTTTTCTGGGATTCATGAGTTCCGTTTGTGGATAAATCGAGCTTTTAATCGGGTTATCCAGAATTACTTCATGTACGTAATATTTGTAAAGAAGTTCTCTCCTTCCTGAAAGGTCTTTTTAAGAGAATTTCGATTTGTAATTTTGTGCTCCCTTATCCGTCGCTGTTGTTCACTATAAACGATTTATTTTCTGATTTGACTTCTAAACAATTATAAGAATGACAATAAGATTTTAGAAAACTAATCCCTGAAGGACGCCATCGCATGAAATCTAGCCCTACGACGGATAACACTTGAAATTTTGTGATTTTTGAGCGGTATTCGTTCATAATGAGTTTCTCCAGTAACGAACTGAATTATATTGTATGGAGATATCTAACCGAATCAGGTAAAAGTTTTAGTCTTCTTTGAAATTTCCTAAACGTATAAAAAAGCGATCGCGAAATGAGGCACTGACCCTGCTCTGGTGATCTACTTCCCTGCAGGACCGTTTCGGTAGATTCCCCCCTCTTTTTATTTGTTGATATGTTCAGTAAACTTCCTTTGCATAAGACTGTTAATCATAAACTAGTTTTTTTACTATCTTTACTTGTATGTTTCCCTGTTGCTTCACCTGAAATTTGTTGTATGGCGGATTGGTCATTTTCTGAAGGCCAGCGTTCAATTACAAAATTAATAAAACCTTACATATTTGCCAAAGTTTAACGTAAGTAATCTGTATCGGTGGCTAACACAACATTACTAGGATTCATGATGTGTACCAGGAAATGTTGAAGTAAAATGCTCTTTCAGTTGAAGGACCTGGCTCCATTTATTTGCTAGATTTTGCTGTTACCATCACACTTAACTACCCAAGTAGTTGCTTACTGATGAACTTAGGACAACTTACCTCCTTCGATCCGGACTGTATGTACTGGAACAGTCCTTTCAGTCATTCTTTGCCCGATATCGGGGATATCCGAGCAGATTAGCTATTGATCACTTCGATGGATTCCTTCCTGAATAGATAACTTCAAAGAAATGATCTTACGGAGAGCTTCTAAATTACTCACATGTCCCATGTACGAGGTGCTATTCGCATCGATGCCTCATTTTTCGATCGATAGATCGCGTCAACATGTGTGCAGGGATCGCGTTGGGACCCAACTTCATGCAGCGCTGTTTACTCGTTGTGATAAAACAATGCATTAAATGCGCGCAATATGTGTGCTTCATAGTTTACGAGTTGCTTCAAAAGATTTTATCGCCCATACTGAAAGAGTTCAGTTCAGGCTTTGAGCATTCGGCATATGTGTTCGCAATGGAGTCCAATTTAGTAGACAGCGATATTGATTGTACGGAAGTTGCATCTGGTGCCCTGGTGATGATGGTTCAGGTAACGTCCTACTACTAGTGAACGGAAGTCTAATAAAATAAGCATAATAAAAGTATAAAAGTCCTTTGTTAGCGTGGACTTTTCTACGCAGAAGCGGAGTTCCGTGCGATGGCGAATCCCGACAATACCCCGATGCTCGATGAGAAAACGGACACGCTCGGACTCATCGAAGCAGGTAACACTTTCCTTGCTAAGTTGTTTAACACAGTAACTAAGGGGGCGGGGGAGGGGAGGGGCATTCAGCGTAAGCGAAACCGATATTGCCGTGATAGTCATGAAATTGCTTATACATAATGGCAGAGAGGCTCCGGGATCGGTGAGAAGCGTTGCGCGGTTCGTTCGCAGCGGACGCCGGGGCGTTTAAGGGGGAGTGGTTTGGTACGACACAAGCCTGTTCCCCACCAATTGTGGTCGTCTTCCAATTTCCGTGATTGGTGGAGAACAGTCTGGCGTCGGTTAACTCTCTCTCCCCTTTAGACGCTTCAGCGAGCAAGCCGACATGCAAACGGTGTGCACAAGAAGTTTTCCAAACATCTCTTCCCCCTAGCTACTTCCCTCCCCCTTTTTTTGCATTTAAAGCTACTATTTGCGTTGCCAATGTCTTTTTTAGTCATGACTGAGCCTCCTCTCAGCAAATTCCGTAACTCTCAAGCAGTTCCTGTATCGAACAGTGAAACAGCGACCCCTGCAGTGAGTTTTTGATTTCCACCATTTTCCCTTTTTTTGTACTTTGAATTCATTTCGCTATCGTTCTGGGATATGTCGCTTCTCATTACCATTATTTATGGCTATTTTTAAATAACTGGTATTACGGTTCGTAATAAAAAACGCTTTGTGCCCCGAGATAGGCCTCATCGCGACGAAACAGGCGTTGCAGACTGGCGCGCCTCGCATTCGCACGTAGCAGTACCGCCATAAGTCGAGCAGTTGTTTATGCCACGCATCATCGGTGGGAGTGTGCAGACGAACAGAGACGAATTGTCTCAGTCGCTCACAAGGTATTTGTCAACCGGATGCCGCTCCCTGCGAGGGCCCAGAGGTGTTTTCTCACCACATCTTCTGATCCAGCATTAAGAGGAAGGAAGATTACAGAAGGAAGGAAGAAAAAGGAGGAACGATAGAAGAAAAAGAAGGGCTTCGTGGTTGACATAAATCATGAGACCGTCTCAACCCCTCTGAAGAGTGTCCCTTTCTGAGGCACATAGCGCAATTTGTTCTAGTCAGGCTCTACACTTATGGAGTTTTTGTTTATTAGGACAAATATTTGTGATTTCATTTAAGGAATGGGTAATGTTTATTGGGTAATAACGTCTGCGACGCAGGCTTAATTACCATGGGTCGAGAAGGCCTTTAAGTTTTCTTTTTTCGCGCACGCACTTTACTTTCACATATTTTTTTGTGCACATGTAATTTTATTCAACTTTTTTTTTCGGCCGAGGTTCAGAAAAGAGAGAATCAAATTCGAAAGTTTTTGTCGGCCTGTGCAGCTGAGCATACACGGTGCTGTTATTACCTACTGCTTTTCATTGATTACCATTTTGTGTCGCTCGAGTCCAGTTCTTGAGTGAGGTAGCTAGTGCTCTCGAGAACTTCTTAAAGGGTTCGGAGATTTTGAAATTCAAATAGAGCACCTGTTCCCGGATGCTTGTCGTCATTTCCATGTGGCTTACTGATAAGCTAGCAGAGTATCCTGTAAACAGTTGATCTGACAAAACGCTGCGTCATTAACGATTGGGTCCCACTGCGAATGCTGCGCCACTACTCGGTGCTAATTATATAAACCCGAATATTTCTGTGGAATTTGCTCCAAAAGGGCTTCATCATCTATACTCTTTTTTTACTTCTTTGAATTCATTATCTTTTCTCATTCTTACAGATGATGTCACCATCCCGGAATAATGGCACCACGTTAGGCGTTCACGGAAAGAAGCAACAAGCTGCTCAACAGGCGTCTAGCTTGTGAGTTTTGTCCTTTTGTCTGCTGTTTGCACTGCGTACTTCATTGATTCTGATTTTTTTTTCTTTCATGGTAGCTGTCCAGTAAGGTGGCTCGTTTTGGTGCAATAGTTCGTTCGGGATACGGTAGTCCCATATTTCACGTCTAGCGTTTCATCGCTTCGTAATAATACAAGCTTTGTTCAGACGACTTTTTTCGTTCATTTTTTCGCATCTTTGTGCTAGTTAGCACAGTGCTAAAGGGTACAAGGAAACATGAGTAAGGAGGTGACCACTTCTGTCAAGCCTCGAGAAGGGGTTCTGCTGTGGGTGTACCGATTCCTTCGTGCGAAATCGTGCAGATTGTGTTTCCTCATTTTCCTATTAAAAATCGAAGAGCATTCCTCCTGAACGTTTATAACTAAAGTACACGTGGCGCAAAGGTAGTTCGGGGAGGGGCACGTGACAGTGCGACTGAGTCTGCCTTTGAGAATATGGCATGCCGACTCTGGTCGTCTGCGCTCTGTCATGCCTGAGCGTCGACGCGTCGTTGCGTGCTCTCCTATCCCACTTAATGATTATATGTGCCTTCGGTACCAAAATGATCGACATTATTGGAATAGCGCCTTTTCTTGGTCTGTTGGATGAAATAATGATTTGAGTGCACTTTTCAGAACTGACGTGGCAACTCCACGAGCTGTTACTGGTGACTCTAATGGCGTCCGCCATACAGATGCCCTTGAATTTCCTGAAGATAAAGTTCGCTTCCTGAAATGCCACAGTAGTGAAGTGTTTATCTGTGCATGGAATCCTGTCGAGGACCTAATGGCATCCGGGTGAGTGTTTGCTGTTTAGAGCCGGAGCACAAGCAGTGCAGACCTGCGAGAAATGCGGCTTTTGCACGAAGTTATGATTAGTTCTTTGAATCATACTTTTAATTGTCGATACTACTGAAACATCGTAAAACTGAAAAACCTTAACAACTCTGCGCCCTAAGCTAGAACGGGGCTTACACGAGCGACATTTGAAGGAGTTCTTGTGTAGAAAATTGGATTCCTGCAACGAAGATGAAAACTTCCGCCTATCAAGATATTGCACAGTATTTCTATTCGGATAATGCTGTTCCTATGTTAATACAAGGAGTCCTTCGAATGATTCTCCTCTCCAAGGTCATTAGCGGAGGCAATGAATCATATAATTTGTGTCAGTCCTGTTCGCTGATAGTGATGGGGCGTGTCAGCGCCGCTGCGTTCGATGCGCTGCCACCCGCTTTCACCAACTGCAGAGAGGCGTAGTGACAACAAGTGGTAGAAAACGACTGATACGAACGATATGATACAGTCTTCGCGCTTGCCAAAGGAAACGGGTGAACGCCGCGCCAAACGCTGCCGTGCTGGCACGCCCTTCATCCGCAGCGAACGAGATTTTATCTCATATCGAATTATGTAAAAACGACTGAACTGTCAGTTCGAAGCTGTTTCCACGTACTGGACTGTCCCGTAGTGGTAAAACGATGAATTCTTGTGCGGCACGGAAGCGTGCGCATCTGGCCAATGTCGATTAGTGCCGGTCAGGCCAGCGTTTCGAATCGACGCAGCGGTCGATTTCTTTTCGCTCGTAAGCGCTCGCATATCGAGCTTTTGTCCTGTGACGGATTTGAAGCCGATTTCGGTGAAGAAATTCCGTTGTTTCTTATAGCTCCTTCATATTGCTTTCCAAAATGTTGCAAATTTGTGTTTTTCCCACTTCAGATCAGGAGATTCAACAGCCCGAATTTGGAACTTGGCAGGCTCAGAAAATCCCGCAACACCATCCAGAGAATTTGAAGCACGCACGAAAGTACTGAAACATTGCACGTCTGGGGAATCCGAGAAGGCGCAACAGCCATCGAACAAGGTACAAAACTCTGGCTCTACTGCTTATGTACTTGTTGGCTGTAAACGTTTGAAGGAATCTTCAAGGTGCCGTTATATAAGAGTGTCAACCTGAGGGCAAAGAGGGTGCATAAATATCAAGGTTGTGTTCTAAATATTTTACCATACGCTAATTAAGGACGTGACGAGTCTTGATTGGGATGCCGCTGGTGACCTTCTCGCAACCGGTTGTTATGATGGTTTCGCAAGAATATGGACTGCCGAAGGTTGGTTTACTTGAACAAAATACTGCGCTTGCGATTACAGTAACTTTGGATCTTGAGCACAAATTAGTACAGTATGCAAGAATTTTGTCAATCTAGGTTCCAAACTGAGAAGAGAAGAGACACAGTTACCCTCAATTATTTCCGCTTGATAGAATCGCGCGTGACAGTTATTCACGGAGTTATTGCTGTTCAAAATCGAGAAAACGGGTTTGAAAGAAGGCCACTACTTTGCGCGAGGTCTCCTTGAGTGTGTAGTAATTATAAGTAGTAGCATCGCGCTCAAACAATAGAGTATTTAGCTAGTTAGCACACTGTAGCATTGCCACGTTGAATCAATCGTTTTTGGTGCGAATGCCGCGCACGATGCATGAATTGTTTCCTTCACCGCCCTTGCCCCAACGTACATGTGTTGCAGAACACCCTGTCTGCTTAGTTTTGCAACGATATTGCTCACTATCCATTCCTTCCAGGCCGTCTCCGCTGTACGTTAGGAGCACACAAAGGTCCTATTTTTGCACTCAAATGGAATGCTAAGGGCGACTATATACTTTCGGCAGGTGTGGATAAATCGACCATTGTATGGGATGCTGTTAAAGGTTGGTAGCTGGTGCTGTATTGAACATTACCGGTAATATTCGAGTTATTCTTCCAGGTCAGCAAGTGCAACAATTTCATTTTCATACGGCCTCCGCCCTTGATGTCGATTGGATCACAAACGACACGTTTGCTTCATGTTCCACTGGATAAGTCAATCCATGTCAGTCGTCTTGGATGTGACAAGCCAATTCGGACATACCTGGTAAGTTATTCCTTCACGGGGCACATAGGGCCGTATCGCGTTGAGGATTCCCCAATGGGGCCGTATCCAGCTGCTGGGAAGAAGATGAGTCGTGTTCGGGGCATTTATTGATTGTTTAATTTCCCGTTTTTGAAGCGCGCTACGCTCCTTTCCCTTCCTTTTCGGCGTCGTGGCACCTGTAATATTTCTAAATTGATTGGCGTGTTTTCTTCCACTTCTATCCGACGGCGGTTTTTTTTGAATGTTTGTGACGACTGAAGTAGTATCGAAGAAGAAAATATGAGGGCATATGCATTGAGGAACATTTTCCCCATCACGATGATGTGACATATTTTCGTATCCTTTCACTTACCTTTTCTTTACGTTTACGCTTTGCTGTGTTAT
>MU913107.1:0-29197 GCA_036418165.1 Cooperia oncophora
ACTTCCGTCATTGGTTGTGAGTCATTGCTCTGAAGGTAATATCCATTCACGGAAATGGCAAATAGAAGTTGCATCCATTCACGGTGTTTTGAACGCAATGGCTCTAGGCCATTGTCAGAAATGGCTTTGTGACGTCAATAGTCCAGAAGTCATAATCAGGAGCGCTAATAAGGCGATAAAAAGCTGAATAGTCTTCCTGGCCCGAAAAAGTGCTGTTGCTGTTTCTATATTTGTCACCAGTTAATAGAAGTTCTGTATAATTAATGGAATTATCTTCTCTTGTAACGGTCTAGGAGGGATAACAAGTTGCACTATGTTAGCACATTCACCACACCGCTATCAGTTGAAAGCCGATCATGAAATTTCAACCATTATTCTTCCGCTCGCACGCGAATATTTCGGGAAAATTTGTCAAAAATCCATCCTTGCAGCCCTCTGATCGTTGGCCAATTGTCGTGTGAAAACATGCAATCCTTCGTCTACTGGGCAACGTCCGCTTTTTTTTCCAAGTTACCTTCACTTCAGGGAAAGGTTGCCCCTCAAAACATGCTACTCGAAAAGTGTACAGGGGGGGGGGCAATAAAAGGCAATTTTTTTCTCCAACCTCCGAGGAGATATGAGCACCTTTAATTGATTCTGAGGGGACATTTCCTCCATCACATTCAACAACACATAGTACACTATCACGATACTCCGCCACAGCCTTCTGGACGAAGGCCATCGAGAGATTCTGCCACGCGACCGTGATTCGGTGCCTGAGTTCAGCGAGGTCGTTGATTTCTCCGCCACTGTAGACCACCGTGAGTCTTCCGAAACCGGACTCTGGGGGGGGGGTTAGGCAGGTGACACACTTGGATATTCCGTCTTCTTCAGGTACTCAACGCCCTTCGATTCCAAGTAGGCGAGAGTTTTTCCAACGCCCTTCGATTCCATGTGGTGGCACCCAATCCTGTAGCAGTACGAAGTTCCAAGATGGTACAGGCGACGACATGAGGGCAGGATATTCTCCTCGAGTTGGTCGATGTAACCGTCAGCGTTCACTTTCAGTCCGGGGTCCACGAAGAAAATATCGGTCTTCCCATTCCAGGAATTTCCTATCCATACCATCAACCCGCGCCTTGGCGAGTTATCAAGAGTCCTGGTCCCCAGGTAGCTGTCTATGGGTGACTCCATACAAGAAATTTCGCAGCTCTTTGGAGTGACGTGAATTCCATTGACTCCAGTCAGGCTGCGACTGGAGATGACTTCATATTTTGGTGTACATGAAGCTGATGGTGAGAGCCAGCTCCTGCTTATCGAGGAACATCTTGGGTATCTTCCGCCCTGGTACTCGTATCCACGTCTTCTGGGCTGCGAAAACTTTGCTGATATGTGACTCGGTCGAAGTGTCTTTTTTGGCCCCCTGTATTTTAACAAACATAACTTCTGAACAATTGATCTGTGATTGTTTTCATGATGGCATGCTCCTGTGTTACACAGCCTTCCCTTCCGCAATGTGAATCGTCGTAGCCTTCCTGCAGTTCCCTTTTTGAATTTTTTAGGCGTTTCCATCGCTAATATCCTTGAGGGGTACGAAGTGTATGGTTTCGAGCGCTCCGGTCAAGAAGTAACAGGAATATATCGAGCTTTGTCATCTTCCATAGCAGGAGTGATTTTTGAGTGTAACGAATAATGAAACCAGGGCCCATCATTCAAGAGCGGGATCATCACAACTTTAAAGGGTTCGCATTTGGCTTGACAAAAATTGTTCGACTGTGATTGTGGGTGTTACATGCGAACCTATGTAACTGCAGTCATGATTACTGCAAACGCTAGGGCATCTGACGGGGACAGATTGGACGACCTCTTCCAAGACAGTACTTTTCACCAATGACGCTTCAGTCCGCAATGATCGGAAAGGAAAGGCTCTTTTGACTGCGCTACGATTCACGCCCTATCATCTTCTGAGATTGTGACTGTACCAGCGTCCGATATGTGGAAAAGGGCGGTTACGGTGGATGAAAATTTGGGTGCTGTGTCAGCGGAGGTCCTAACAATAAGAGGCCGTTTGATGGGTGAACACATTCAGAAATGGTCCGAAGGGCTCAGGTGATCAAGGCAGAACTCACTCATCAACTCAGACTTTGAGAACTAACTCGTTCACTGAAGGCTACGGTAATCACCGCTCACAAGAGAATACGGTAATCACCGTTTACGAGACTACAAGTACGACTACGTAAGCGTCGAGGAGCCGCTTACAAGAGTGACAGGACAGGAAGCACTGTTCAGCTCGTGGTTAGGGAGGCATTTTGTATGCGTGCTGGTTCCTTTCACTAACCCTCTGAAATTACAGTACTGCAGATTCTTGTCAAGCTTCATGGAACGTTACGCTGTAACAGAGCTTTATAGAAATTTACAAGTCCCCACAAGAGGTGTATGCAGTGATCGATAGAACCACCATAATGACCCTTCTAGCCCAACTACGCCAGACATGGGTTTTTCCCCTTTTACTAGAGTCTTTAGTGCCTTCTCCCTCTGAGTCGCGACAGGCTTGTAACAGGTATATGCGTTATGCTCCCTAACCTTTTATTGTCAAGACGAGCGTGAATCTTGGACTCATCTCCTGAATAACATAAAACAAGGGATACGGTAGAAGGTGCACTTTTGCAAACAAATTAAAAATCTCGTTCCATACCTATGATTATACTTTCCTTTATAGTCATGCATTACGCGCATGACTAGTGCACCAAGAACAATGGTTGAATAGAAAAGTGTGTGTTCTTCCTATATTCCCTGCCATCATTACTGATGCTTCATTCTACGGGATATTTCTGAGCCAACGAATATAAAAGGGTAACAGATTCCCGGCGAAATACAATGAATAATGTACGCAGGCCTGGCCTGTGGCTCTCCTTGTCCTAGAGGAGTTTTTAAGTCCGGTTTCAATCCTTGGTCACCTTTCCAACCATCTTTTTCATGTGAAGATAATTTCTTGTGTGCTTATGGAGCTCGCTCTTGTGTCAGGTTGAGCTCTCATTTGTAATGAACGGCCCATCAAAGTTGCGTGGTGATCAAGTGGGAGAAAATGGATGGAGGCTCATTACACTTGTGAGTGCCTTCTTTTTTTGCAGCACATATGAGAATGAGGAACAGGAAGGGCTAATGGTTTCAAGTTTTCGCTCATACCCCGCCTTCGTCAACAGGTTCATCACTAAGGTAGGGCTGACGAAATAGTTATAAAGAGATGGAGTCGGCGAAAAATAATAAGGGAATTTGCAACGCTCACACCCGTGAATGAGAATTGCCTTGAGAACCCGCACTGCTCTCGAAGTGCACGCAAAGACTCCAGGCATTTTATGGTATGTTGCAGCTTAATCATGTGACGCTTCCCATTATCACACCGAGTTCCACACCTAGAGTTATCCTGTAAGCTACATGCTTCGAGCAAGGAACGTAACTTCTTCTCTTGTCAGTTTCGGTCGAGCTTTCTGAATTCCATCATCAGTTAATTATTATGAAAAGGAACCTGCAGAAGAGAAGGACTGACTCTGTCTCTTTCAAGTAAAAAATAGCTTTGCGCAGTTCGACATTAAAGGCAGTTGGCACGATAAATCCCTGAAACGAGTAGGATCAATACGCCAGGCAGGACGGAATTCGGTACCCCTGAGCAGGCGCTGCGTAGCGCCTTTTCCAAGGACGATGCCCTTATGAGGCCCTATCAAGCTGCTACCTACCGACCCGGACGCCTGCCAGCCCACAAATGGACGACCGTACCTGATGCCCGTCTTGCTTCATTTGCTACGTAAAATATGAAGCGAAAGGATTGATATGAAGCGGCCGCGGTGTTGCATGGATGTGTGAAGTGACATACGGCAGCCGTATCCAGCTGCAGCGAGTTAATTCACAAAATAGCCCTGAAGGAAACTCGTCCGAAAATACTGTTTGAGCCAGTGACGAAGACTTTTCTTCGCAAGCTTTTGACCGCCTCACTTTATTTTTCGCCATTTTTCCAGTAACACCCTGCTAGAATTTGAGACCGAGTACCGAATGAACGTGCCATATGCTTTTAAGGAGCATTTCGCAGGTACATACTTACCTTCTACTGCCGATTCCCTCTTGTGGAGACTAAAGAGTTCCTCCAAAGCCATGCAGCAGCATGGCGCTTGACAAGGGCCTACAAGTCTTCCCAAGATGAAATCAACGCTGTCTCTCCTCCCCCCTCCCCAAATCAGATCAACGCCAAGCCTCCAGTCTCTCTACCGACGCACTCCGAGGCCACAGACTTGGCGATAGAGAACGAAGGTGTGAGCTTTCCGCTTTCCCTAGAAAGTTACTGGAAAGATATCGGCCCCCTTTCCTTCACATCCAACGAGCTTTAAATGAATTGGGTTGGAATTTAGATCATGGGGTAGCGCAACAGGCCTTGTCCCCTAGGATTGATTACGCATTCGACTTTTGTATCTCTCTTATCTCGAAGGCAACTTGCGCTAAGGACAATAGAAAAGCCCTCTATAGATTCTTTTCCAGTGCACACGGTAACCTTTCTGAGTTTCAAACAAGTTGCCACACTTTCGTTTCGTCTGCTTGGCCCGTTTGACCCTTGAAGAAAAAGTAAGCTGAAATCGAAAAAGTAGGTTGGGAGAGGGAATCTGATCCCACTACGCCTCCTTCAGTTTTAGTAGGTGAGACCACAATGCTCTCAAAATGAAAACATAGCCTTAACTTTCATACCTCACCCAAACGTTGGCAATTTTTTTGCTCAACCCTTATTATTCCACAATAACAGCCTACTGGGTATGCGGAGCATATTTATCACCGCTCCCGAACGGCTGTAAAGGCTGCGAACTGGGTCGCAAAAGTTCATTCTCACCCTTTTTGTGATCATTGAATGTCATTAATGTGCAGATTCAGTTTCTGAAACAGTGGTCGGAGTCATGCCAGTAAACAGAAGGGTACGGCAGAAATCCGACCAACTACGCGATCTGTCCTGGCCAGTATATAGTTACCTTGCGCTTGGCCTTATTTAAAGAAACCGATTAGTAGACAAATTCTCCTGCGCTTCCTGCGAACTGAGGCAAGCCTCTGAAGCGAACGGTTGATTTCAGCGGCCACATTGCGCGCTGACGCCAGCAGCTGATAGCAGTACTTCCCCTGCCATCCAACCGACAGAGCAGTAAAATCAGTCCTTTTGTGCAGATGTGCTCTTGGAAAATATTTTCTTCCCGAAGCTTCTAAAAACCAAACGTCGCTTCAGGACTTCCGGAACAACTAGTAATAAGTAAACTTTTCTTAACATTCAACTCGTGAGTTCATTAGTTGGTACAGACTCGCTGTGCTCTTCCTTGCTTATCACAGAGTGAGAGGCTTATTGAGTTACGTAACCCTGTAACCATCCAGGACTGGATTTGCTCGTTCAGAGTACTTTTCCTGCTCCATCTAAAGATGTAAGCGCGCAACTTATTGAGCGCCTGTCAGAACGTCACTCATGTTGGCCCGAAGAAACTAGTTCGGAATAAAAAACAGTCTATGACATCATCGTCTATGAACACGAGCGTGAAAACCAGACTCATCTTCTACTTCATTCCTATGGCTTCTGTGAGTGGTGTGAACTGATCATTTTTTCCTGTTTTTTCGATTGTGAAACCACCTCTGTATCCTCTCATAGTTAATCCAAACAAACTTGGCATTGCCAGGACATACGAAATGCTGGCGGATTCCCCAACAGCCTGGGGACGTATTTGGTCGTGCGAGGCGAATCGGGAGGCATGCGAGAACTTTCCTAACCGTCAACTTTCTCGTTTCGCGCACGTTTTTCCCGTTCTTCCATCCCATCCCCCATGCTTCTCTGCTAGACTATGTCACTGTATTCAATCTGAAATTAATCTAACCATCGGACGTCTACCCTCCCCTCTTGACGGAAATTCGATAAGTTGTTTGGTCGGTTGTGCAAGGGGTCATGTCGAAGAAAAAACTTGTGGGAGACGGGAAATTTCCAAGCAAAACGCTCTTCAGCGTACAGGAAAAGAGGTTGACACAAAGCTGTTTTTCTAAGAGCTGAGCTTGCCTTTTCCGCCTTTTTCGAACTTTTCTTAACTTCTTTTTTTGCCAACGAGGAATATAAGGTGCGAATCATTCCATCCGAATGGCCTACGTATTCGTACTAGGCGTCTCAATCAGAGGCCTAAAACCCAGCTGCCAGCGCAGAACGCAGCCACACAGTATCATCCGCGTCAAAAAAGTCTGTCCGTCATGTACACCCATGCCATGCGTCTGATAAATTGACTACTGCAACTCAAACATGTCTTGTTCGCCGCAGCTGGAAAATGATCGTGTATTGTACCATTATCGTAGTCAGGGTACATCATCATGATGTGTGAGATGGTGGTGTCAGCACAACCCCCGCCCTGTCGAGGGAGAGTCTTGGTACGATTCCCCTCACCTTTAGCAGAGGTCTCGGTAACGATCCTCCCTTCCCAAACACCTGCGTACATTCCCACACACTTATCCACGTTTGATAAACACAGTTGGATATTTCCGTCAATCGGTGCGGGGGGGGGTAATAGCAGCACATTGTAACAGAAAAACCAATGCAACAAGGTTCACAGACAACAAGTAGAAAGTTCCTTACCAACGCGGCAAATTTCTCTCAAACCACACATACATACCAGCCCACTACTTATCACAACGAGCCAAGGTATTAGGTTGTTCGGAAAGTTCTCAACGTTTTGGGTGTTTCACTTTAAACGATCGTAATTTTTTTGTACTCATCGGATATAATCGAAATAGGCACCACTGGGTGGTCTAGAGTTCACGAAATCCACGAAGGCTTTTTTGCCTGGTCCTGATTGGAAGAAGCTATTGTTCCAGCAGGGAGCTATCTGAAAATGTTAGAGAAACGGTGGTAGTCGATGGCGAAAGTCTGAGATTTTATGGCGGTCGAGGTAGAACTTTCAACCCCCACGTTCGTTCAATTGATGGTAGTGGTTTTTGTGAAAACGTGGTGGGCGGGCCTTGATCATGCCAAAGGATCGAGAACCTTTCTTTGGATGAAGTGTTGGCGCATCTGACAAAACTTTCGTACAATGCTCGCGATTTCTTCACAGTAAGGGTTCTTCTTGCTGGAGGTTCTGGCCCTGGGTGATAAAACAGTTATTAGCGGAACACACCAGCCGATGACGCTAGAATCTTTTTGGGTTCGGCTTTGAAAAATTATCTCGTGGTTCGTCGGAAATCTTCACCACTGTCGGCGACGTCTCCTGCTAATCAATACATGACGCCATTTTTTCATGCACAGGTTGACCAATTTCGGTCCAAAACAGGTTCGCTACTTTGCTGCGCAAGAAAGCAATGCAGAGGCAGAGCCCAGACGTGTCCGATTCCTGGCCTCCGTCCCTCCGTTTGCTGGCGGCACCCAAATTGTCGAGTGTTTTTTTCACGCTTCCCATATCGCAAGTCCAAACGCATTCTGCAACAGTGATTTGCCAGGTGCGCGTAGCTCTTCTGCTAATCTCTTCGAACTGTTTTGGCACTGGGGTCAGCCCTCCAAAATTCTCCCCTAAGAGTCCATCGTTAGATATTGCTTTAGTCATCCGCTGTGAGGTCAGCCTCAAGCTCGAACATCTCGCAGAACGAAATTTGTTTGACCATGCCCGCACAGTGCTTTCTCTAGCACTATTGGGCCCCCACACCTGGTTAATTTGTTGAGCTGTTTCGATTGCGGATTGCCCCAATTTATAGTCGAAGAAAAAAATCGTCCAAAGTGCTCTTTTCACATGCTTGAAAAAATCTTGAAAAAAGGGGGTTAATCAAGCAATAGGTGAAACTGCAATTATACCATCAGATAGCGCAAGAAATTCTCTACAGGATGTGCTACTGAGAAGCAAGGCAGAATGAGTTTTTAATCAGCAGTGAATGTACAAAAAATAGGTGCACAAAACGCTGAGAACTTTCCGGACAACCTAATACAACCCCCCCCCCCCTCCCCCGCTAGCCAAGTATCGCATCCCCCTCCGATGTGTGTTTCACACAACGATGCTGATTACCCATGAATGACGTCGTGCTAGCGAGAAAACAAACGCCGCGCTGGTGCTAAAACCGACCCTGACGAAAAGGGGTCACTATCAGGAGGAGTACCTACCTCGTCATAGAACATAAGCTTGTTCTACTTTCTCAAGAAAGATTTAGTGGAGTAAAGTCAAAGTGGTGCGATCGTATGCAAACTGAGGTGTCGACCTTTAACAAACTTACATGGAGGAGATCAAAGGGACCGCTAGCGATCGGAACATTCTGGCCACAGCGAAACGCACCATGATGAAGAAGATAGTGCATTCTGTCATGCGAGCTCAAGAGTCCACCAGAGAAGCTCTCACATGCAGTCCTAGATTTCCGCCAAAAAAATTGAACAATGGCCACCCCATTTGAGCGTTCATTTCTTAGCAAATGCTTTTGCCCATTTCAACTCGGTATACTTATGCACGAGTGTGTACTAAGCGCGTGGGATGGGCCAGTTCCTAACAAACTGACAAAGAACGGCTGTTTTTTCTTGCCAGTGTGCCTAACTGGACATATACTTTTTTCCGCTCATTGGCGAATTGTTGCGCTGACAACGCCACAGCAACTAAACATATGACGGCTTTCGCCTGATCAAATTCAAGTTCACCTCCGAATTAGGTTCGCAACACCGTAGATGCGGCTGAAACCGAATGATTTAACGATTGTCTCTGCAAAGCTTTCTTCTTTGATAATAAGCCCATAAATCCGTGTACATTTTGCGTGCGTGGAAGCTATGAGAGCGGTATAACAGTAACGAAGTTTAACTGGGCACAACGTATAATTTTTCTGTAACGCTTTACGCTCTTGACACACTCCGAGGTTTATCTGCAATAAGAATAATTGGCAAAAAGGTTACATGTGAAGGGGTTTCACAATGGTGAAGGTACTGTGTTGGCGAGTACCCCTGTTTTCTAAATTCTGCTTGGAGACTCAAAAAACCAGCATATACTCGTCACAGAGGAATTACAGTCCTACTTCAATAGAACATCAGCTCGTTAGAAGAATCTCATTCTCGGGCCACTTCGTGAGTACGAGAATTACCGCGGGGATAACATCAGTTGCAACTGTGCACAGACGAATGCGTCCTGAATTCACTTAATTGACCAATTTCGCCATTCTAAGGCCCTTTAAGGCACCTAATAAGGGATTGACCTCAAAAAAGGAAGGGACTGGACAACGAAAAGAGATTTATGCTACCATATTGGAGCAGATTCCCAGGAGGAGATTGCCGGTCATTTTCGTCGACGCAAGCGATTAGGCTCGGGTCCTTCTCGAAATTATTCAGCCAGAATAATCCTGTTCTTATCTAGCCCAGGAGTCAATTATGCAAGACTTTTCGTTGTAGATTTGGTGGTACCCAAGATTTTTACCACTCATCAGTTTTACCGCACACTGAATCTGTTACTAGTACTCCCCGACGGTGTATCATTCTTCGAAGGCAGCTCCGCTTATCAGCAATAAAAACTTACAGCTGTGCAAAAATTTTTTCATGGTGTCCACCCACCTCGATGATCCAGATGGGGAATAAGCGCAATGCATTCGCGCCAAACAGCTGGTCGGCGCTCATTCACCTGTAATTCCCCGTCCCATTTTTAGTTGGATATTACTTTCCTGCATGCCTGCTTGAGCATTCTCTGAACTTCCTAGTTAGACTTTTTTTTTACCCGTCTGCCAGCAGTAATTTCTCTAGCGTGACTGCTCGAAGTTAGATGAATGCCATATTACCGGGGGGGGGGGGGCCGATACACTGTTTGCCACTCAAAACCGACTTCACTTCACGTGGATTCACATTGATGCGAGTGTTTCAATCTCCATCATTCCCTCAATCTTCAAACAAAACGCTTCATCACTAGAATTTGGCTCTCGATGGGAGAAGCATAAATGTACGTCCAAAGGCAAGTAGCACGATAAATCCTAGGGCTTGTAGGGTTGATTGGACAGAATATAGGGTGTCGGATTAAAACCCGGCATGCTGTATTTTGACAGAACGCTTCCTTCCTTGGGTTACGCGGTACCAAACGCAAGTCGCCTGCTCAACGGCGCTGCGTTCGCTACCTTCTCAAGAGAGGAACCGTTCTGTCAAAAGTACAACATGCCGCCCAGAGCGCATCAAGCAACCACCAAATGCTCGAACCGCTGTGACGTCGTATCCGCATCCATTTGTTGACTGCAATATTAAAACGAAGAGGCCTGACTATTGAGCAGGCAGCGCGAGCGCACTGCACTAGATGTATGGGTACATCATGTTGCCGTATCTACCTTAGCGGTTACAGGCTCCATGCCAGTGAGAAATTCTTCCAAAATTTCTTTCTCGGAGTCATGTAGAACAAATGAGTTTTGAACATTTTACTTCGCCTTTTCGTTGTTTTTCCACTACATAGCCCCTGCTACCATTTGAGTGAGAGTATCAGATTACACTGCCTTATGTCTTTCAGCGCTCTTCATGTCCTCTCTGCAGAATACAGCGCCCCAGGAAGGAGCCGAAAATCCTGCAGAGGGAAAACAAACGTGAGATTCACCATTTCATCGTTTAAGGACATCATTCTATCAATGGCAGCTTCAAAGAGGGATCTCACATTCGGTTCAGATTTTCTCAAGAGGCAGATCGAATTCCCGCTCCTGTTCCTGGAAAAATCTTGCCTGTGTGTAGCCCGTTTTGCATTCCTTGCTGTTCTCATCGGAATAATCTAGCTATGTACATTTCTCTGAATTATTTATCGAAAAACTGCAAGTTTATGGAAGATTAGTGGATTATAATCGACCAGTCGGATCGCCCGGCTCACGCCGAGCTCTCCTTCTTCTCTACAGCTCGGCTTCGCCGAGCTGGCCTGTTATTAATGTCCCTATTACTAAAACTCTACAATACAATTGACTGAACAACAATGACAACGTTCCTTATCAGCCCCTATTAGCTGTTATCACCTCTGTCACCTGCCGTCGATCCTGTTTGTTCCTTGTGAGTTGTGACAGCAGCACAGCCTAGAGAATGAGGATTTCGGTCGTGTACATTGAAACAACATTTTTAGCAGTTCATTGTGTGCAACACCGATAACTAGCAATACTACGGGATCAGTCATGTGGTCGTGTACTCCCTCATAGTGCAGGTTACTATACTAATGCCCAGCTGGAATGGGTGCCATTGCTCCACGGAGTGCTGTCTAGTTTTCGAAGGAACCAAAAAGCAATAAATCAACCAGTGCTTTTTGTAAGTAAGTGGCCACTACTTGACCTGCCACCTAATCGGCTATTGGTTGAAATGCTGTCATGGCGCCATTGGTGAAGTCGTTTTGGTGGACAGTTTGATGCAACCATGGAAGGGCTCTGCACTTTTGCACCCTCGTGCACAATGCCTGCAATTGCTAATGATAAAATGGCCCGTCTTCCAGAAGATTTGGAGGGTGTTTTGCTACCTTTCGCTCCGAGGGCCTGCATCTCTTTTACCATTATGTTGTGCCCCTTGTCGATTCGACAGCTGGGAACGGCGCTCCCATCTCATACAGTGACTTTTCCGGGAACGGAGGAAATGTGCACTTCGAGTAATTGCAAGGTGAGACTCACACACGTACGTATGTATTATCAGAATTTCGGGAGTTGTGGTGGCTAGTCAAACCGCCAGTGCCTAACATTCCTGAATTTGCTATTAGTCAAGCGGCTTCAAATTCAAGATATTTTCTGTTTGGGTTTTTTTCCTAATTTTTCTTAGCAGTTCTGACCAGCTCACCACCAGGCCTACTTCCTCAGTCACAAGTTTGCAAGGTGGAGGTTTTTACAGTTCATATCATTTGGGACACAGCTCAAAGTACGCTAAGGGACATGCTTTTTTTGAATACCGAGGCAAACTTGCCGGAAGCCTATGCATTGAATTCTAAAGGGCAGCAACTCATCATTTTATTCTGACAGTGACATTGCATAACTCGCATCACTGCATCTGACAAAATAGATGTCAATGTAATTAAAATGTGCATTTGAAGCGGAAGTACGGGGAAATGGCAAAAAGGAACGGTGGTCGCGTGATTGGAGCGTTCTACTGATTCGGACGCTCACGTCACTGATTCCAAAAAAGAACGTTCTCATAAGGTGGGAAGCTAAATCTCTGAAGGCATCCTTCGAAGGTACTTTTCTAGTTCACTTGTTCCCTTTACTTCTTCCTTTTCCTTTCGCTTTTTAGGATTCCTTTCGCAAAGCGGCTTTTTTGCCAATCTTGCGCTAAGCGCCCACCGCACATATATTGCACACCGTGGAACCCATTACACGCCCCAGATAACTCCGCCCCTTATTGCCGCAACGCATACTACATCTGTACTAGTCGTACGTTCGGGATCCCCAACGAAGGGGTTGTATTTGGTCGGTGTACAGAAAGGGGTCGTATTCGCACTTCATTGAAATGTTTCCTGTTGTTGGCGTTTCTCGGTTTTCTTTGTTCCAAGCGAAACACAATACCTCCCCTCTCCCGCTCCGTTCCTCCCCCACCCTCTTGTTATCAAGTTTTGTGAGTAAAGTAGAGATGTTTGGGAAAAATTCGAAGTAATCGTACGAAGGGTAAGAATTCAAAGGCACTTTCCGCGATAGAATAAGGCTATGACCTCTCAAATGTGCCAGACGATCCAGGATTGTAGAGGCTGTTCTACATTGAAAAAAATGAAAATTTGCAAGAATACCAGTGAAAGCTGAATAACTAGGTCCATGAGCATCCCTTCTTAGGCCCATGGGACGACCCCCACCGGCTGCTAGCTACTAGCTAGTAGCCACTATGCCACCTCCCCGTTCCAAAAATGGTGAGAGTGAGGTGATAAGATAAAAAAGCTGATAACGTAATGATGACAACTACTGGAAAATCGTACAAACACGCCCTCTCTTCACAGTAGGCACGTACAAGTTGGGATCGGCACGAAGTCCTGTATGGGGCATCTCAGACGATTTTCTCTGCTTTCTTTTCTCCACTGCGTAACCCCGCACTTTGTCGTTCGTATCTGAACTCTATTACCCGCCATCTGCGATCACGGGCTTTGCCTTCAAGGAGATGGTGTGGTTGGAAGGATGGTTGTACCGAAGGAGAGATTAGGTCGTTCTGCAAAATTTTTCTCTAACAGCAGGACGCGCTCTGGTCAACCTGCGCGTCTAGCCTCGGTGGGATTTGTATACTCTTGTTGAAAAAAACTGATCTTTTTCAAGAAAGGTCTCATCCATATATGAGTTGA
Source organism: Cooperia oncophora (assembly GCA_036418165.1). Classification (NCBI taxonomy): domain Eukaryota; kingdom Metazoa; phylum Nematoda; class Chromadorea; order Rhabditida; family Trichostrongylidae; genus Cooperia; species Cooperia oncophora. The sequence goes on from MU913107.1 coordinate 13,230, forward strand.
ATGGGTACGCAGCTGCACTAGCGGGCCACATTCTCCGCTCAAAAGCGTGCGGCAAGAGGTGCTGTGATACCGCGTTGAGTCTCCATACACCGCCCGCGCCATCCTCAATGTGCAGCGGTTGCGCTGAGACCAAGATTCCGCAGCGGTGAACACGCTCAGCGGTATTAGCCAGAAGTGAGAGGGCACAGACAAGTAGCGCATTCGGCTTTTGTTAGGATTATGGTTGGCGACGAGCAGCGCGGACAGAATCTGGAGACGGTCGATCACGGTTCAAAGAGAGTCAGAGGGATGAAAAGATCATGTCTTGGGTTGATTAGAGCTGTTGCTCACTAGGAAAGATGATTCTGATGTGATGTGATGTGATGTGGTACAATTTGATATGATGGGACATGAGGTGATATCAGATGATATCAAAAGCTGTGACTCCTATGCTTCCTGATATCTTTGTCAACAGAGAGAGAGAGAGAGAGAGCTCACGCTTTTTCACTTCTCACAGGATTACTCAAGGTGATTTCGAGAGAAATGCTAAAGTCCCGGCCTTAAAATATTACTGTCTTTTTTTGATTTCCAGGAAAAGCTCCGAATCTTTGGCACATTTCGTCGTACGGATCTTACACAACTGCTCTTTGTTTTTCCGATTGCCGTTTAGATGAGCCAAGTACCATTGTAAAACCGAAAGTCATAGAAACGCTCGTAAAACATTGAAGCTCCAGTTGTTCCATAACTACGATGTTCTTTCAATCGTTAAGCATTTTCCGCTTTTAGGTATGTCAGAAAACTCCCGAACAACATCGAAATGCGCATAAGGCACACCAAAATTAGCAGCACTACAGCTGGGCCTATACGACCGCCATTCGACCTTGAATCCATGTGAGGATTCATAAACTTTTTGGAGTGAGCGCAGAAATATATATAATGGTGATTAGATACTGGCCTTTTGGAAAAGTATGAGCTCCAGAGGTAGACGGAAGTGGGATGCATTGCAGACTTCGAATGGTTCAAGACTTAGCGAAACAGCCCTGGGATGTACTACCCTTCCAGGGAGGCGTTTGGCGGTTTTTCGAAACACTCCTCACTAAAGCCTCTCGGTCCCTGTTTCATGCATCGACTGCGAGCAGGCCCGCAGCAACCATGTTCATCTCCAGGTTGCCTGCCATCACATTCCGAGTCGGCCTTTTGGCGAATTGCACTTCGCATTTCTGCTTAACAGACACTCGTAGAAAGACATGTTGCGTCGTTTATTGTCTTTTTTGCTTTACATTCTTTCCAGTAAGAACACGTCTCGGACTTTGCTGTACTGAAAAAGCTGTGAATATTGAGGTTTTTGATCCTGCAAAAAATTCTTGTGTATATAAAAGGTTGGTAGTTGAAAGATAAGGAGCATGAGAAGTTCTGAACTTTTTCTTATTGCTCATTGCTATATGTTCCTCCTGGCGACTTGAAGTACCATGGAAAAAATGAAATTCATTGCAAACGATCGTTCCTGATCAGGTGACCATGTTTACAATGCCGTAGTTTCGTAGGAACTAACCCACTATCTTACATTTTTCACCGGCTGCCAACAGACTTTTTGCTTGTTACTATCAGGTTACATCAGCTCACTCTTTTTATGAGCAATATAAAGTTTCTGCATGTTAAATAACACTAGACACCTACTTTGTATATTTGCTAGAAAGTATGCTTGCCACGAAGAAGGTCTGCGTATGTCCACAGCCTTTTTTTCTTTGTACTCAAAAGTACATGAGGCATTTATATAGTCAAGTCACTGTTCTATGGCTTGGGAAAAAGTGTACCCGTTAGCGTTCCTCTCACCCACTCCTTTTCTGACGAAAGGCGGAAGGGATAAAGCCGCTACAGAAAGAAGTTGAGTGCTCTACCCAGAATCCCTACGAGCCATAGGGCTTGAGAAGGAACGCGATTTGGATCACAGCCAGAGCAGTCATCCCTGCTCGTTGTTGCGGACATGCTCAAAATGACATCGCTGATTGAAAGGCCGCCTTGGAAGCGTTCCGATCCACGCTCTAGTACACGCCCTATCGTTTCAAGGGATCTGGAGTGTATGTAGAGTGCACCCGAGAGGTCGAACTTTGAGTGTACGGACAAATTCACAGCAAGCTCGATACGACTTTCGCCTTTCCATCATGGTTCTGCGAAACCCATAGCGAGGCTCAAGGTCACCAGGGAAATCGTATTTGCTTACTATAGGGACTCTCCAAATGGGAGAATGCAGGTGGGATCGTATTTAGTCTCCGGAAGAAGTGGTTGGGGGTGGGTCATTACGGCAGGTGTGGGTCGCCACCGAAGAAAAAACAAATCAAATGTAATGGAGCTATGAATTTTTGCGAACTGGGGGACATATTCTTGCAGGCATGCCTTATTTCAGAGTTGCACAGCATATCTCGTACATTTGGAGGGCATGGCTAGCTGCGTGCTTGTTTTTAAGGTAGCAACAGCCTCTCCTATGGTGGGATATTGCCGTTATGGGAGAAATGTGGCTGTATTATGAATTGTTTTCGTCTAGCACAAGTAAGAGTGGGAGTTGTTCCTAGTGAGAAATCGCACAAAAACGCTGAGCGCGCCTCGTTTACTTTGAAGACGTGGACGCGCCCTTCCTCTCTCTCTGAGACATGGATAGTACACCTTCCAGTCACCTAAACCAGAATTTATGGCTCCCACTTAGGAAAGGATACGATAACAAGAAAACGATTCTCGAATGGAAATTGACCACGAGATGCTTCTTGGCAACATACTGAGATCATCAGTTGTTTGGTGGCACAATGGTATAGGAAAAATTGAGGTACTTTCTACTTTTAAAAGGCTCAGAATTTCCCTTAATAATTACCCTTCTAGAATACCTTGATGGACGGTCTTCAGAACGAAAAAGAGAACTTGCACTTTCTTCAAATGTTTTTCGTTTCGCAAACACCCTATGTCAAAAAAGTTATAGTCGTTTAAAGCAGGAGAACTCCCATGTGCTGCGATTCTCCCACCAAACACCCGTAAAAGAATAGATATTTCACAAAGTGAGGAGGATCTAAAGAACTTTAGTACAATCGTAAAACACGAATCTAATGCTTTACGATGCTTTTCCTGGGTTTCCTATACATTCACAGTTGTCCAGAGAAGGGCTACCTGCGGTCTAGAAAATGTGCCCGGAAAATGACCTGCTCTGATGCCTTACAGCAGCATGAACGCTAAGCTTGTTTAGGTAAGGGGATGTCGCACCGGGACCCTATCCTGTAAAGCGGGTAGTAGTAACATCGCCGTTTCACCCGATCGTGTGCTGCACACTGGTGTCAGGTGGTGCAGCCAGGACGTCTATCTGTGGTATCGGTAGTTCCGCCCTACCGCTAGACGACAGATTTCAGAACAACTTTCGGCTTGGAAGGGTGCTGGTCACCAACCGGAGTACACCACCCCCACTGGCTCTTTTACCGACGAGATTCAAGGAACAACCCAGCCTGTGTGTCGTGAGAGTTGCATCGGATCAAGGAAAAATTTCTGTTGGGTCGCTTTTTTTGCCATTGTTGACTTTTGCTGTGAGTTAGGAAATATCAAGCCATTAAATTTTGATAAATGCAAGGAAGGAAGGATTACCTTTCGCCTACGATCCATTCTCATCACGTGGCTTACAATACTAGTTTACTTGATCACTACTACTCGACTGAAATTATTCTCAGCTTATTTCCGTGCAATTTCCTGCAGGTGTACTCATTACCTATACTTGCGTTGTTGTTTAGTGCCACGTGGTAAGCATATGACCTAGGCAGCAGTACACTGTGGTGTCTGGGTATGGCTAAATCCCGACGCGTGCTGTACAAATTTGCCGCTTGGCACGTGAGGTCTGACTCAATCCTCGCGGAAATTTCCTATCTCCGGCGGTTATTCGAGGACTGTTTTCTATTTTATCCTATCTGTGGTCTGCTGATAAATTATCCACCCGACATTACTGAACACTTTGGAGAGCTAGAACCGCTTTAAGCGCCATTCCAATAAAGGGGGAGTTCGGTGCATACTGAAATCACGGCTTTGGACGAAGGGATTGGTTCCCCACCCCGACGGGTTTCTCCTCCTCTTGGTGGGGACCATGAGGGTGATCTTCCATCTTCTTTACATCTTTCTTCTTACCTTCATGCACTAAATGCGTCCTTCTCCTAGAAAACCGGATTTTTTCTCTTCCTTAACAAGCTCTTCTACCCTAGTAATGCTTATTTTCAACTTCTGTGAGAGTGCAACCCTTTTCCCATTTTTTTAACTATGATCTCTTTCGTTTCCTTTCATATCAAATACTCACAAGTTCAGAACTAGATACCTTTGAATCCCACGAGGTTCAGTAAGGAACACTGAGTATGGCTTACGAACCCTTGAATGGAGAAGCAAGAGATATGACTTACTGATGGTCTTCAAAATTCTGGACGATTTGGTGAAAATAAGTGTGGAGGCCTTCTTTTCTATGTTACCGTCCAACACGAGAGGAGCATCGATCAGATACTCCTATTGCGAAAATTCGAGTCAGATCAAAATTTTTCACTAAAAGAGTTTGCTCAAATTTTAACGACCTTTCATGGGCAAATTTTCCCGCAGAAATACGTAACCGTTAAGAAACATGTCGGTGTGTTTGTATAATTTTTGTCTTCAGCATTCACTGGAAATTGAAATTCTCTTGATTCTCCTCACATGTTCTCTGACATGTCTACGGAATAAATAAATAAATGAATAAATAAATGAATATCACGGGCTAATTTCGCCTGCCAGATGCGAATGCGTCCTGGAGTTATATTGCAAGGAACACCATGTATCTGCAGAGCGGGCTTCTTCCTGAATTTCGTAGGCAACAACAAGAAAACTGCTTCCTGCAATTAAAACATCAACGTGACATGGAAACATCGCTAGTAGGCTGATTGCTCCGAGCAGGTCCAAACATAGACTGCATATCTCGGGGTTGGAAGCGTGTAGCTGCTTACTTCATTATAATGTGGGTATGAGTGCCTTTGAGATAGGATCTTTGATTTCTGACATATATTTTCTTCCTTACCCAACAGAGGGCAAGATTTCAGTTCCCTTGAAAAGAATCCCACGAACTATACTCCATTCAAATGAATCATGTGTGCAGCCAAGCCCTATCCTTCTCTGGGATATGGACAACAGGTGAAACTCGATTCATAATTCGACGCGGTTCGACCGCGGTAGAGCGGCATCTTGCTTTTTCGCTAGTTCCTTTCGTTGGTCCCTGTTGCAGTACAGGTCTCATCTTCGTGAGCGCTCCTGCTAATGTACAGCTTTACGAAGGATTCACAGGTCTCCACAGGAGGCATTGGTATTCATCTCTGTAGCTAGGAAAATGCTCCCACCAGAGCGAACCTTAAGAGATTATCCAGCTAAGGGCTGGACAGACGAAGGGGTAGAGAACGCAATACTTCCTTTTTGAGTTTAGATATCTTTCCATCTTCATCAAGTCAGCATTTTAGCACAATACTTGTCTGAGGAGACCAACGCCTTATGACGACCCTAGGGTTGACCTCACAATCAGTTCGAAGCAACGTGCAGCACTGCTGGAAAAAAAGGATCTTGGTAGCTTTGGCGAAGAGGGAGGGGTCGTATTCGCGTTCCCATGATAGTTTTCCCTAGACCGTGACAAAATTGTTGTTGGCTCTTCCCAGTTTTCAGCGTTCCATGATCGCGATACATAAAACTATGCTTCCCATCCTCCTCATTACCGGCGCTGCAGAGCTACCGCACAGTCACAGTTTCCGACAATAAAATCAGTATTTGGTTGGTGACGACCTCCTCTCCCCCTCCACCCGTTCAACGGCAGTTCGTGGAGGAAAGACCAGTGTGGATAACAGACGAGAAGGTCCCTGAGATTTCGGAGTATTGTCTCATCATTTCGCTGTTTCACGCATCACAATGTTTTTCCTGTTTCGTAGACCAGACGACCATACGTGCATTTTTAGTTTGTCTCAAAGGGATTCAACAACCTCAACATCTCTAGTCTCCAGATCTTTTTCTCAATGTTTGTTCTTTGTTTATAGTTGTGGAGCTCCCGCTGCTCTCAGAAAATCACCGCTTTTGTCTGCCCTGTTCTAAAAACATTTGGAAACGTACATTGCGAAGTCTCCCTCTAAACCCTCTGTTTGAAGGAGGACCCGGAATTTGTAAACATAGATTGTGAACACTCTGATGCTACTTTACTTTCGAAAGCTTCTTTCTCACTTTTCTTCGACAGCCAGAAATAGCTTCTACAACCGAAAAACCTCAAAACCGAAAGGTCACGTGTGGGTGGGTCGGCAGCCTGTTGACGCAGAACCGCAAGAAGTTCAAAAATGAGGACAGCTCTTGGTAAGGAGCCCAGCAGTACGAAAACGCCTGCGTCATCCTACCGGCAATACGCGACGCGGTACCGTTCGTTCCCATTCATGGATACATATTACGGCAACAGGGTCTTGCTTGGCCACTGGTGAACGCACTGACACTGACTTCGTGAGAGCCCAAGCGCGCTGCTCACCTGCTGCCCTGTTACGTAGGCTGTGCTCGGTAAGTTTGATTAAGGGTGGCAGATCATTCAGAGCTGATTTCAGATGTAGATCGCAAAACTGTGACAATTCACTTCGGTTTTCAACTATCCAAGGCTATGGAAGTCATTGTGAAACGACAGTGGATTGGAGAGCAGATACACAGGAAACGCTTCATTTTTTAGAGTGCATGAAAAGGGCATGTCCTGTTCTATGCTCATGTTACAAACTTTTTTCGCTTTCAGAATCTATTCAATCTAAAACATGCGTAAAATTATTTCCAAGCGATTTTGAGAAATCCTGTCCTCTGCAGGCGATTAAAATCAGCAATGCTATCAACTGGCAGAGGCATCAGTAAATCAAAATTATAGAGCCATAGATCCCTTGCCAGACACCTCTGAGTAGCGGAAGTGTATAAAAATACATCTGCGGCTGCACTCACGTCTTGCGGTTGGGAAGAATTTTGGAGATCAAACCCTCCTCTCGGAGTTTTTAACTGCGGTAGGGCCCTCTCCTCACATTTGAAACTACCCGTCCTTCTGAGCTCTCCCGATTTCCTGCCACTTTTCTCGAGTTTTTTCCCAGAAGTCCTCCGGTTTTGCCCAAAACGAAACAGGGCTGGAGAGTGCGCAGCAACAGCAAAACTGCAAACATGAAACGAGAATAACGGAAAACGTTCTTCTCGAGGTCAAAGGCCGTCCTCCCTCCAGCAATCGAAGATGATTCTTCTCATTTCCCCGAAGTAGGACGTGCTCTCCTCCTCGCTGAGCCACTTCCAACGTGCCACTTGCTCTGACTGTATTATTGCCATCTTTGCGCGATAGAGGACCTCTAAATCTCAGACAACTGTGCAACTGTGCTCTCATGGAAACGGACCTGAAAGGAAACAACAATTCAGCCAGCAATATTATTGAACTGCATTAAATAGGAGGACACAAGCAGCAGTTTGAATGAAATGCGAATTATTCATTTTCTAGCCACCGTACTATGTATCCCCTCATCATATTTGATTATTTGTGCTTGTGACCTATGAAAAAGAGAAAGAGTGCATTCTACTCCTACAAGTGCATAAGGCTAGAAAGATCTTATTGGAGCGTGACCCTTCGCGCACTCTTTCTTCATTGAGTTCCCCGGCAGCTCTCCTTCCATTTTTCAGTACCATTACCGCTGGTCGTACCTTTTTTAAAAACAACAAAGCGATGCTGCCGCTGCACGGCATTGACGTTGGGGAAAAGAGCCCCGGTGTGAAGTGTGTTCGGTTCAGTGAGATGTGAGAACTGCTTTCCGCATAAAGGAAATAAATCGTTCACATTGGATGCCGTAAATGCCGTCCGACATTTGCAAAAACCAGAGAAATGGCATGGAAATGGCTGATTGTCGTCAAACGCGATCTTTTCTTCATTGAATTGCGGTGACGATTAGGCGACACAGGGCATATCATTGCTGAGGTACTAAGTCGTGTCCGTACAACTATCAAAATAAATTTCTCTCAGCCCAAATATGACCCCCTAACCCTTTGGGGAATCCCCAACAACGATGTGCCGCTTAGGCCAGCGAAGCATGGCTTAGCACGCACTGTATATAGGTCCTAGGTTTGACTAGCGCCCGCTGTAAGGCACGTTACCTAATCCTTTATAAGAATCGAAGCTGTCTGTGGGAAATTCCGCTAGGGTGAACCAACACTTGACGTTCCTACAAGTCACATGTGAAAATTGTATGTAAGCGCGTTAGGTGTTGGTTGGTTGCTCAGCGACTCTTGCCCTGCCGCTGTAGCTGTATCTCTGTGGCCTTACACGTATTGCATGCCTGTTCTCCTTCGCTCTTGTCTGGTTCTCTCGCCGGAATCCTGACCGAGTTCGGACTCTCACATGGAAACGAGGGAGGGCGCTATCTGAGGCTTTGCTGACAGTGAATTTCATTTCTCATGTCAATACTGGAACCTTTGAACTTCTCTACTGCTTATCGCGAAAATTGCCTTTGATTATTTGGCATTTGTCAAATGGATATGGAACATTAATTATCTCATTAGGGGATTGTTGCTAGGCCATTCAACTAATTGCCACCTTTGTTCTCTTCTTTGTCGGGCTTCATTTTGTGTATCGTATCAATAACGTCTAGCAAAATTGCGTTCCCTTAGAGCGCAAACTTTTCCACCATTGTCATGCAGCTACTGCTGAGCGACATTGAAGAGTAACCTACCTTTAATTTTTCCGATACTTTCATGATTCCATTTGGGCTAGGATTGGACGAGCATCATATTCCGGTGTTGCGAATTTGCCTCTTGCTGGCGACGGAATGCTGATGGTCACTCATGTTACCTGCGATCTCGAGCGACAACTGGCTTTCCACATATGGATTTGGGCGCTGTTCAGCCTGAAGGGTGGAGGAGGTATGTATTTCGCATTCTCGCTACGTTCTTTTGTTGAACGCCTGGGCTCACATTGTTGGGACTCTTTCTATAAACTCCTGTGATGCTAAACTGTTCAAGTGAGCTACTTTGGTCGCAGGAGTTTGCAGGTCTTTGCAATGTGGCCTGTACAAGCTTAGATGGGTACTATCTGGTGTCCCGCAAGCACGTGTCCTTAAGAGGCGCGGCAGCCTAGATTCTGCACCCAAACGCGAGCGCCAAAATTGCATGTCATGTCTACCATACCATGGTGCCATGTCTACTATTATGTTGGACGTTGCTTGGTTACTGGAACAATAACAACGAAAATAATGGCGGAATTAACCGGCATCCTGCTCACGAGCAACTGAGGATGCCTCATTTCGCGATCTCCATTCATGCGGATGTGCCTCGCCGTGTCCGACCAGGCCTCTCGCCAGTTCATGTCAAGCCATTGGTACCAGCGCTTGTGGAGTTGAAAAGCCGTCGTAGCACTGGAAGTCACCTTATAGACCAAATATGTAACCAAGGTCCTCCCTCTATCGACGCTTTCCTATCTGTACTCTCGAAGAAAGCATTTGAAAATCCTGTGCTTTCAGGCAGATGACGTACTCGTGCTCGTTCTCCTTCCTATTCACTATTCCAAAAAAGCTATGCAGGCACGAACTCATTGAAATAACAATATATAAATGAAGGAAGCAATGAGAAGCGTTGTTCGGCCAAGAGTCAAATGGGCGGAGTCAAGTTGGATGGATACGGTACGACCGCGACATCCTGTGAGGTAATTTTGCGAGGGCCGTGAAGCCCCGCCCTTCAACCAGCCGAAACTGCGAGAGCTGAAAGTCGGACAGCCAGCTCTTATTTCCTTCCTTGTGCTCAAGGTCTCTCTACCTGAACTCCTATCGCTCATTCAAGAGCGCTTATTTCTTCACGGCTTTGCGTATTCGGAAAAATAGGACTAGATTTGGAAGATATCCACTCCTAAGGGAGCATTGCTTGATAATCTGCCAAAAGTTTTTAGGAGCCGCCTGCTTTTCTTACGTGTTCAAAATACCTAAAATATATCTATCTATATAAAGCTATCTATCTATGTTCAAAATATGAAGGCAGTTCGCTGAAATTTGGAGGGGGGGGGGGGTCTATGAGTTCCATCTCTTGACACTTTTCTAACTCAACGAAATCCATTTCTTTTTCACTGCCATGTCGTTCTTTTCATTGTAATTCTCACTAGTTTTTATACCATCGCAGTGGCTAGCGAGTCTCTCTCACCGCTCGTGGGGTGCTCTCCGCCACATGGGAAGAGACAAGTGATGTATCTCTCGCTTCACAATCATGGAACTTTCAAGTGACATACGTCCTGTTCGGCTGCGGATCCTGTCAAGAAGAATGGATGCATCAGGCGCGGCGCCAGCCTGTTTCTTTTCTTTTATCATTTTTTTGTGAAACGACAAGACGGAATTATATCGTTCGTTTCAGATGCTTTTTACCAATTGTTGTCGCTTATCTGCCTAACAAGGAGGAGGTGGTGTAGTGACAGGGTGGCGCACTTACTACTTGCGCGGTCTTGGGTTCAAAGTCCTGGGTCGACTCCCGCCCAGGCAAAGCTCTACCCTCTGGGGGCGGCAAATCGGTCCCAGATTCGTCTAGGAGGATACAATACTACCTCGTACGTGCAATCAACAACTGGAAAAGAGCAGGTTGGCGGCGCCAAACCCAGCCTCACTGAAACGCCCATCATTCGCAGCGAACAAACCTTCTAGCAGTAATCAGTCTGCGGCTGCTGACCTGTCCGCCTAATACAGGAACACCATTGTGGCCCCTAAGTAGTCCGAAATGCGACTTTAAAGACAGCCCCCGCGCTCGAGTAGTACATGGTCGTCCTTCCTTGTGCAAGTAGTACAGCCCCAAAGCTAGAGACTGTCCCACTCTCGCGACTCCACAGCGAGCGAGGAGCGAGCTACAGCCGCTGAAAGTTCTAGTTCTAACGCCCGCCCAGTTGGACCGCCCACTTGCTAGATGCCCTCTGACGGAGAGGCCGCTCAGTTGTTCTTTGTTGGGGCGGCGGGCATTAATCGGAATGCATGTCATTTTTGGTATCCGCGCTCGTGCCCATGAATGATTCTGCTCTCTTTTTTAAAATTTCATTCATGAGGAGCATATACAGCCAACTCAACCCATTTCGCAAGGTAAAACGTCCTAAAAATTACAAGCGACCCAATTTTCGTGGTGCAAAAGCTCGGCGAACTCCGGACGCCGTTTTTTTAAGTTTCTTTTTTCCTTTTCGAGAGTTTTTCTACCGTGTTTTTGTTGTTTTTCACATTCTTTTTTTGCATTGAATGATATCCACTACTAGGAGATCTGATAAAGGGATTTGTGTGCCAGGGGTTGCATAGAAACCGCAGCGCGGTGTGACTGTCAAGGAGCAACTTTATTTGTAGTGCTCTTGAGGACTCTTCTTGCTTTTTTTCTTCGTTGGTGAATTACTTACCAGCTGATGTTTCATATTAGAACCGCAACTGTTCATGATACTTTTATCGCGGGAGCTGTCTTTAAGCTTGCATGTTGGACGATTCCGTCATTACTTTTCTATACTCGAAATCACTGAGATCGGGTAGGCGTGGCAGCATGCTCCAACTTAATCTGAAGGAGTCTATGCTTCTGGTGAGATATTTTCATCTTGACACAATTGTTGTCGTGCCGCTGTCCAACACAGAACAAGATGACAGTTGTCCCAGACTGGAATATTCCACGAGTAACTAATTCCCATGTTAGAATGCCACGCCTACTCTGGCTCAGGGATAAGGAGTGTACTTATGCGAATAAAGTGTTCCCTCCTCATGCGTTTGAGTCAGCCATTTCGTAGTCACTCTATTTGTGCATGCTTTTTGGAAAAACGTGTGAGTGCTGATAGGCTACGGCATAAAAGCCGTTGAAGCTGAGAGGGTAAAAGCGGCCCTGGTGGCGTAACGGATAGCGCACTCGCCCGGAAAGCGTGAGGTGCGGGTTCCACTCCCGCCTGGGGCACGACTTTTGCCCAACTCTGCATTCTTTGAGGGAAACATCCGGAGCGCGAACTACGGCGTAAGACAGCAGTTATCATAATATAAAACTTTCCCTTTCACTGGTCAGTAACGTGGAACTACACTTCTTTGGGGAATGTAGATGGGAGGATAAAAGCGGATATCTCCGCCTGTGGTCAATCTCTTTTTCTGGATGCGTAGCAATTTTTCTTCCACTCAGAATCGAATTGGTATTATGGCCATAAACGCGATATTATGGCCTATACAATGACTCGCGTGGACCAGTCAATGTACGAGTAGGTGCTTAATCCTTCCATGAGGACCTGGTGTCAATCTACCAGCTCCGGAGGGTAGAATGCTTATGGTTAGCTTGCTTGAAGGGAAGCCGATCCAGGGATTGACGTTACCGGACCGCGCGCGCGTAGAAAATTCCACTAGCTAAATACAACTGCTCTGCTTTGGGTAAGGAAACACCTCAAGGTCAATTGCTTGCCCATTTTTTTCAGGCATTTTGACAATCCCATGCCACCAAACATTTTTTCGCAGCTTCAGTCCAGAGGACAGGGTTCTTCTCAAATTCGTGTTGACATTTCGGACCAATCTGTGGAATTCTGTGAACTATTGAAAAGGCACAAACTGGTACGGGTCTCATTTCCAACCCACTCTTTGGTTTTCCTCATAACAAATGTGCATATTATGAAGCTGTGAATAACCAGAAAGACGAGGAATTCTGCTCGGGTGAGAAAGAGATCTTGGGTGAGTGATTTGAACTCTGCAAACATTGGTTTGATGCTGAAAATCTCAGCCTCCTCAGCTTAATAGGAGTATACAGAAATACTCAAAATGCTCCCCCTCCCCCTCCACTTCTCTCGGGACTATTTGCTTCCGAGGAAGTTCTTCTAGAAGGTACATTATGTCGCACGTAACTCTTGAATATAACACTGTCACTCGTTACTCGCCGAATATCGTTGGGACAGGAGGACCACAGGAGCACCTTGCGATTTGAAGACAATTCCCGCGATCAAGTGTTACGGGTAGTAGGTGCTCAATCATGAACCAGTAGCTCATAAGTAATTCTCCACTAGAGAAAGAAGCAAAAAAATTTTGGGAGCATTCTGAACAGCGACCCCCTCGCAGCGGAGCGGCACCTTGGACGTGTCTGTCGAACGTCGGTGAGCCCAGTCAGCCGGATTGGACGTGCAGCGAATTCCCGGCAAGAGCATAGGAAATCGCCCTCCGACGCTCCAGGCAACGCTATGTACACACGCGATTCCGCTTGTAAGCCGTTGTCTTGCAGAGTGAAAGTAATCGTGGTTGCAATGGTTGCAATAATCACGCGTCTCTAGCTTCTTATCTCGCCGTTTCGAGTGCGAAAGTGGTACATTTTGTGCCAATGCGCAAAAAGATGCCAAATGCACGCAAAGCATTTCGCGGGCCACTTGATCGCAGGAACTGTCTTTAATGGCTGAACCTCACGATTTTCTCACGCGACGTTGGTGCTGTGCTGGTCGCTCTGTCCACACTATTTCTCCCAAGCGATGCTTCAGTACCTATAAGTTGTAGATAAATATGTCGGCACAAATTACCCTTTACTGCCCCAATCTTCCAAAATCAGGCCGGTTTCTGACCAACTTTTTTTCTGCGTTTTTGCTAGAAATTTGTCTCCTGGGGTAGTCTGACCTCCCGAACACGAATATCACATCCGCTCGACCCGAAACCTCCTGGCGCCCACGCTACAGGCGCCGGCGCCAAAATACCCCAAATCACGGGCGCCTGTGGCGCGGGCGCCAGGAAGTTTCGGGCTAAGCGAATGTGATATTCGTATATTCAGGAGGTCAATTTATCCAGGCGACAACATTTGAGCCTAATCCGTTCAAGGAGAAAAAATTCGGTCAAAAACTGGCTTAATACTGGATGGCTGAGGGGCAGTAAAGGGTAAATAAAGCCAAACATGGTGCCGGTGATCAATTCATTACATGGTGGAAGTATTCCCATCCAAAATGTAGTGACGAAGTAAAATTTTGTTTTAGCAAACTACCGCAAAATTATTTCTTACCTCGAGGGCATTGCAAGTATTGGCGTTGGGAACAATTTTCGCTAATTAGCCCCTTCCCCAGAACGTCCTCTGCCAGAAAACGCCTTCGTCAACTGGCCAACCATCTTAGCAGATTTCTCCGAAATTCTACCGTGGAGCGGGATGCGGTGCGCTTGGGGCACTCACCATCTAAACACCAGAAGTAACAAAATTAGCATTGCAGTCAGAGCACATCACTGGTTGGGGATTTTGATCGAGTCCGTACGCCCCCCCTTCCCTATTTTTTGGGATGTTAGTACTACCGCCCTCTTGATCCCTGGTTCCCCCACTCCTAGCTGTTCAGACGGGAAATACGAAAAAAATACGATCCCCTCTATACATTTCTCAGATTTTTCCCTTCCTACCAGTTTTTTCTGAAACTTTCCGGTAATTATCAACAGTATTTCCCAAAAATTCCTAGCCTTTCGCGGAGATTTTGCCATCGAGCGGGGGGAGAGGGGAGTGTATGGTACACATCACATATCGTCTTTTAAGAAAAATCAGCTATCAGAAAAAAATTTCCCTCAGCCCAAATACGGCACTCCTATTGGGGAATCCTCAACAACGAGATTGCATCTAGTTTCATAGATATGATACTCTCGAGTGGCCTCAGTCTGAGTCCCAGAAGCCTGAATTCATTTCCTATCATTCATTCGAAAAAGGGGCCCACGTCATAAGCAACCCATTGGAATTTCATCCAACTTTTATGCGATTTGAAGTACCTAATAATAGCAGTCGGACCCAGTCCGATTACTGCCGTACCAGGAAAGTTTATCATATGGTGAGGGCTTCAGTTTCCTAACAGTAGCATTACTTCCGTACTTTTGCACTTTCTGAAAGAATGAGTTTGAGAAACAAGTCGTCCTTCACCTAGAAATTCACATGGTTTTATCGCCACATCAATATGGATTTCAAAAAAAAAGAAATCAACGATGGTGGAAATATCGCAGGCGTACAAATTGAAAAAAAGCCTTTAGCTGACTGCTGAAAATGCTAGATAAGCCTCATGTTTCCGGAATCCATCCCTCCTATTCGTATGGCTTAGCCCATGGCTAAATCATTCCTTCCTGGAAGAACGTGACAACTATTCCTTTCCAAAGCCTAGAAAAGCTTTCAGTGACGTACAACAGGATGTTCTTTCTTCGGTCATATTTACATCCACATTTATTATCCACTTTACGTCCTTTACATGAATCACGCAGTTTTTTGTGCTTTCGCTGACGAGTTGAGACTTTGTCTACCAACAGATGTCATCACTAACTAAAGAGTTTTGTGATGCCATCAATTGGAACTAGCAACCTCTTCTTACCTGAACGTCTTCTTCTACTCGAGTGCACTAAGAATGCTATGGATACTGTCCAGGATTTAGCTCGTCTGTTCGCGATTTGTTATTCTCCGAGTTGAAATCTAGGCACTACAAAGAGGTAGACACTATACGGGAGGGGGTAAAAAAAAGACACTTCGGCCGAGTCACATATCAGTAAAGTTTCCGCAGCCCGGAGGGCTGTAGCGGAGTGTCGTGATATGTAGTGTACAATGTGTTGATGGTAGAATCGTCTAATCTGAATTTAATATAGAATGCACTGTTACACTGCGAACTTCTGAACAGGGCAGGTCACACGTGCACGATTCACAGCTAGGGGGGGTCGTATTTGCCTCTGTTTACAGTTCTATTTTTCGGTTAATCCCTGTTTCAAGTGCAATTGCAGGACGTCCCCTTATTCTGAACGCTCAGCTTAAAGGCAAAAACTTCCACCAACGGCAGGATATGCCCTCATTCTGAACGGCTCAGCCCAAAGGCAGGAGCCAGGCTTCTTGATAATCTTCTTCTTCTTCTTCTTCAGCGTTTGTCCCGCTCTGTAGCAGGGTCCGCTCGTCTTATTTTGTCACGCCACTTCTCCCGATTGAATGCTTGATCGGATGGGTGCCAACTACCTTCAAGTCCGCATGCAACGTGTCTGACCAGCGCTGCTTGG
>MU913108.1:3647-29914 GCA_036418165.1 Cooperia oncophora
CTACTATCCCCCCCCCTCCCCCCCCCCCCCTCGCCCCGGTTCGATGGGAGGGGACAGAGGGCGGGGGGGGGGGGGGGGGGGGGTCGTACCAACCCAACTCCCAAAAAGGGGGTCGTATTTTAGTATGGAATTAGGGGGGTCGTAATTTTCAGAAAATGATCACAACGCGATGGCGTGCCCTGTTTGCAGCACTCTGCAGGCATCAGGAGGCATGATCGCGATCGTAAATTAGCAAAATGCCCCCACCGAGCCACACAGCACCGATCTTGGTAAAAATTCCCATTCCATTAGACAAGAGAAATTCATTTAGCAGGTAGCTCAATTCACTGTATTTCTAAAAGTTACCCTTTTAGCTTTTGGCGACACATCAGAGGGACGAGTGAAGACAGCTGCAATGTCATCATCGAATGAAGCATTTCCCTCATCAACAAGGCTCTCCTTTGAGCTTGTACAAAACACATTTTCGCGGGTTGCGCCGAAAGGATTTGGCTACAAGGATAGCGTAAAGCCATATATAGAAAAGCCGTGAAAGAATAACTGCGACACACCTGGTCCATCTTCCCTTCCGTGAAATCAGCGAAACTGCGTGTTTTCTGCAAATCGTCCACGGGTTTGGTAGTACTGTCATATTGACGTTCTGATCCATGTCGGGGACGGCTGTTGACATTATTGTTCTCAGTTAGCAACTTCTGAATCATCGCCTTCCCTTTGTCGACGAGTTGCCTTGGATGAGGGCTTTTTCTACCACCTTCCGTAAAATCGGGACTCAGCGGTGGTTGCAAACGACTGTCCTGAATGTTACATTGGTGAAAGTCGTTCAACTGGACTAGGTAAAAACTAAAATGTATGCTAAACTGAGGGCTTTGAATGTGGCAACGTCAGCGAAGTCATCAAGCTTCCGAAGACGTTGTTCGACTCATGAAGAGAATATTCAGGTAATTCGTAGCTCCCCGAGCCACTTTGGATATGTAACACATGAGCACTTTTCCCCGCCGCTGCTTGGACGGCATTCATTCACAGTGCAGAAAGTAGCACAGGTACGATTGTGAGCCAGGACATGAGAATTTCTGCCTATGCCTGCAGTGGGCAACAACTCCCGTGGCAGGTGAACGAGCCCGTGCAGAAAAAAAAACGAGCAAAACAAAACATGTGACAGCTTACAAGGGCTTACAAGATACCACCCTAAGCTATCTACGCACTTTTCTACTTGTATAACAGAGGTTCTGCTAGAGCATACCTACCAGCAAGTTAAGTGTCTCACCTCCTTTCTCGGAACATCCACAGATAAATTCGTCCCAATCGGCTCTTCTTTATTGACTGAGCTTTCAAGATCAGCTCCAAAACGATGATCTGGCGAAGGAGCCGTCTCTTTTATAGTGGTAGACTGCGGTTCCTCTGGAGCTAAATGGCGAAATAGAAATATTTTGCAAACTCAGTGCTTTATGCAATCCACACCCTTCTCGTCGGTCATGTTCCTTTCCCTTTCAGTTACCTTTGCAGCCGCGTTGGAGTCAAGGATGCGTTTCTCATCACCCTGTAATTTCGAGACATCCCTTTCTCTGAATTAACGAGTGCAGCAATATCCTGCCACTTGAAGATACGCTGCAGCTAAACTGCAAGATGGATTCTTGCCACTTTCAAGATGAACATGTCTGCATCTGCAGACGTGGGTTAGTTTTGTCACTCGAAAGCAGACAGAAAAGCTGGCGTTGTAACGGTTGGGTACGTTTCAGGTCTGCACCCGCTATCCACAAAGTGTAGTACTTGCGTCCACATCAACATCTCGCACTCATAATGGTAGCTGCCGATAGTATGCAATTAAGGGTAGACAACAAACAAGAGCGCAGACAAGTAACGCGATTGGTAACGGTTAGGCGTACGGCTGATTAGCTGCATGTTGCGTGTCTGCATGGTAAGTAGGTTGAGAAAGGCAAGAACATTCAACTACAAAGACTCTCAGGTTCATTTCGCGCACTTTCGAGTGACAGAAGTGGCACATTTCCACAGCTGCGGACCTGAGCAGCTCAGCAACGGCCAGGACCCGCACAAAAAAGCATACAGCGTATCTTTAATAGTGATGATGATGGTTATCATGAATATTCAATGAATACCGCGTTCTTCGTAGAATACAAGGCCTCATCGCCCGTTTTGTCACAAGAGCTGGCGGTATCGCCCGGTAACCACTTCGTTTTCAGAGAAGGATCATGCTGGAAGTAAACATGAAAATTTCTTGTAGTCAGTATTCAAAACCTAATAAATAGAGTGGTTTCTAATGATAATCTGTGTATAGCATCCATATGAAGTCACAATTCAAAAATGAACCCTGACCGCAGACGACGAAAAGTCGAGATGATCATCAGATATTATTTGCGCACACTCTGTTCCGTTGGATGAATTAGGTGAATCTTCTCGCATCTTAACGACAAGAGTGCTGTATAACCTATTCGGTATTTTGTTCGTGGTACTTTCAACAAGTTAGGGATAATATTTTAGATTCTAGAGAAAGCTGGCGCAGTTTATCGACGGGGGGGGGGGGCATTTTGCTTTCCATAGATGTGTCGACCCATCTAGGTAGCGTTTTCTCGAGTTGACACGTTTTGGGATGGTGGCTAGACGATCCTGCTCCAGCTTTACAAGAGTTCACAAGTTTTACCAAAGTGAGATTTGCAAACCGGAACAAGGGAAGCAGTGATAGTACAAAATGCCCCTCCGTCGTAAACAGCGCCGAGAAAGCCTCCTCATGGTTTAGACAGTAAATAAAATTTAAGCCAAATATATTAGCGTTAAGTAAACGAAAGAGTGTGTCCCTACCGCGCGACTATGCGGACAACTAACTATAAATCAGCAGGTCTTAGATAGGGACGTCAAACGCTAAATTCCAGCGAATCACTATGCAATCGTGAGCTGTCCATAGCAAGGGCCATTTCATACGATCCCCCATGGAAGCGCTCTATTGTATGACCGCTCCTTGAGAACATACAAATATTAAGCAGTGAATGAAAGTGAGTGTATAAACGCACCCCACTGAAGGAAGAGATATAAAACCTCGCAAAGAAAAACCACAAAGAAAACGGACCTGGGTGGCGTTCTTGTCAACGTCACGTTTGGCTTCTGTAAATGAAACGTGATACAAAGGTTAAGTAATTCGGTAGCTTTATACAGGTGCTTAAGATGTGAACAACCATGTTCACTGCAAAAATAAAATGTTGAAAAATCAGACCTTCAACCTTCACTGGACCCTGGCTCGAAGCATGATCGGCAGGACCCACATCATCGCCCTTAATGTATGTAGGGGCACGTACACTGGAGTGATCAGCATGACCTGCAGCTACTGGACCTGGAGGAACGGAGCTAGGTGAAACTGCCTCTTCCTGAATAGGATACTCCATATATAGACCAGCAAGTAAACCACTGAATCTTCAACCTTCATCCGTCTCGGAGGTTCTGGCTTTGCTTTCGTGCTCACCGCATGAGACTGATTTGCATTTTCTGAAAAGAATTGATGAAAAGCTATCTCCAGATTCTTCTTCAGGAGACCCATAGTATCTAAGCAGCAGCAATCCAAGCATGACGCAAAAGCAATCTCCAAATGCTTCATAACATAAAGCGGCACAAAGAACTTAGTCATTAACGCAAAAACTTAGTTCTTTAGTGTCTCTTCGAGTTGTAAAATGTCAATGGTGACAACCAAGTACGCTCCCACTGAAATCCGAACAAAAATTCAAGAACAGCACAAAAAACTAGGCTACTACCAATGCAAATGTTAAGTAATAAGTGGAATCAAAACATATAACGCAACGCTTACTGTTTGCCTCTCGTTCTCTGCAATACTTCACTCCTTCCATCATTGTTGCCACTTGTTCACAGACAGATCGAGAAGGTGCCACTGAAGAGCTATCTGGAACTTCTGATCTTTTGGTAATGCACTTTGAGAGTAAGATACCACAAATTGAACAATTAATTTATGTTCTGCACGGCAACTCTGGAAAACGGTGCCAGCGTAGTATGGGGAGGGGCACAAAAGCCTAATCTGATCGTTTCGCTCTGCAGCTGAATCTGCTTTGCGTGGCTATACTAAGTCGACTCTGGCCGTTCGAACCCTACTAATCCTGAACTCTTACCAGGGAAACGAATCTCGATGTGCATCAGCTTCTCTCCCCCCCCCCTGTGAACCGAGTTCGTGCTGAGAAACCAAACTTACCCATGGACTACAAAGAAGTCAATGGGAACTGTGAGGTATGGCGTAATTTTGCAGTAATGCACTTGTATTAGGTTGTCCCAAAAGTTCGTGGACACTTTTTGAATCTCGTATCAGATTTTTCCGCAGCCATTTCGAGATCCAGTTATGTGGTCTATGGGAAGTGTGTGAGGTAAGCATTCCACAGCTTCTTCACCGTCCCTCGCAGTCGCTGTTCTCATATGAAAAACGGTAATTGAAATTCATCATTTTCGACACACTTCGCTATATGAATCTCTACCAAGCCACGTGGTTGGAGCCATAAGCGGCATTTCCCTTATTTAGATCTTGATGTTAGCTTCCACAGTACGGCTTTGGAATGGCTCAATTGCTTCCGCTTTAGTGACTTCTATCCGGGTGAAAAACTTCGTCCAAGGAGGCCACCTGCCTTGGATTTGGACCTACTGTGTTCCTTGATTAAAACCAATTCGTACAAATCAACTTGCTATCTAGTCCTTACACTTGACTGGTCCCAAAGCACAAATGAGAGAGGGCCTCGCTCCCTTAGAAAAGTTCTGAAGTTCGGTCAAAATTTTTCTCATGAGTTGACCAGTACTCCAAGGGGAGCACATGTGGGTACTGTCTACAACTTCTCTCCCGCTTCCGCTGTACGAGCCTCAAGGTACGAGGTTGAACAGCACTGTAACTGGATATGGAGTGGGTGCCTCTAGGTGAATCACTCCTGGGAGCGCCAGCAGCTAGATCCCCCAGGTGGTAACCAGGGAGCCCTATTGTAATCAACTGCAAAGTGGGGTGGAAAATCTCTACCATTTGGTCCCAAAACCGAGCAATGTTTGCCTACTCCACCACAGCTCAGGGTCACACATTTGGAAAACGACACTGCTCGAGATCCCGAAGCTTAGCTGGGAATTCCACCACAGTCTTCGTGTAGCCCTGACTTAGCTCTTTCCGATCGCCATCTAAACTAATCCCACAGCGGCCATCTTCTTGGTAAAAAAATACGATTTTTGATAGTACCTCAAAAATGACCCAGCTGCCTTTCTGGGCACAGAACTAAGAGGCTTCTGGAAGCAGGGCAACCACACATTGCGTAGTGATTGGCAACAAGTTGCCAATGAAGGTGACATATATATAGTTGATCAAAATTGCTTCCCACTGGAATAAACTTAATTCGAAAAAAGTTTGAGTGTCCACGAACTTTTGGGACAACCTAATATAATCCACCGCTTCCATGATTTTCGTTAATCATGAGTAACAGAGAGCAGGAGAATTGCTCACCATTCATATCAGAATTCTGGTCGCTTCCTGCATGTGTAGCCGCCTTTTCAGCTGGTGGTTCCGCGCACACGGTTTCCCCTTGACTGAGGCGCCTTCTCTGTCTGTAAAGGAATAAAAGTACCTCATCTTTCTCCTAGTTGGCGGAAAAAATAAAGACCTAATATCGCTATAGAGCTAAAAGACATATTATGTCACTATCACTCTACCATTCGACAAAGATTCGATTCTGAACTTACAGCTGGCGACAGCCGTTGTCGAAGACCTCTTCACCCTTGCGCTTCGCAGCCATGGCACCTCCACATGCTAAAAATTACTTAAAGGCAATTCCCGCGACCACACTTCATAGGTAATACAGTTCAAAAATAGAATTGCCCTGTGGTTGTTGACTTATTGAAGAGAAGGAACCACGAAAAAGCGCCCGCAATAAGACCCTCTTTATTTCAATTGATCATGATCACCGGACGAGCGTAAGGTGGTCAAGATCAATTGTGGATTGCAAAAGGCGGCGAGGCAGACGAGAGAGGCCAGAAAATGACGGGCGAGAGAGCGCAATGGCAATGTCACAACGACACGGTCACTGGAGGCCGGCATGGGCCTATCGGGCGCCAATGGGCCTAAAACATGAGCGCCGTGCGTTCTGCTTGCTGTTTTTCAACTTTTAAAAGCAGCATATCCTCTACTGTTGCCTGCTTGATCATCATGTGAGGTTCTAGCCTTAGTTTATCACGGAAGCTGCCTTCAAATTAACAAATCACGTAGGAAATTTCCCTCAATATACCCAATCAGCACGAAAAAAACAACTGAATTTAAGACAGCCTACCTTCGTTATGACTCATCGGCAGTGATTCCTGCACGGTTTTCTGACACACTTCTGTACTGGCAGGAACATTTGATGAATAAATGGCCTGCAAGCTCATTTATTAGGTGGTGCCAAGGGTCTTGCACCAGAATCTATTTCGCGATACGGAATTATATAAGGAAATAAGGGAAATGACAGCTGGATGTTGTGTGTTAAAGGCAGTTGGCACGATGATTTGGTGCTCGGCCTAAAATGCTAGTAGGGCGCTATATAGTGGGGAAATGGCGAAAGAACGGAGTGAAACGGTCAAAATCCTACGAAGAAAGAGCCTCCGTTCTCAGTGACTTGAATATCGATTTTGGACGAGTTTCCCGTAGGCATCTTGCCAATAACCGCTACCGAAGGTACGGCTGCATATGTGTACTCATATATCCATGCAGCATCACGGCCGCTTCATACCAATCCCTTCGCTTCATAATTTGCTTAGCAAATGAAGCAGTACGAGCGTCAGGAACGGTCGTCCATTTGTGGGCGGGCGGGCGTGGCGGGCGTTCGGGTCGTAATGTTGTAGCTTCATAGGGCCCTTATAAGGGCACCTTCCTTGGGAAAGGCGCTATGCAGCGCCTGCTCAGGGTCGCGGAATTCCGTCCTGCCAGGCGTATTAATCCTACTCGTCTTGGGGAATTTATTGCCAACTGCCTTTAACCAACCATACACGGAAGAACAGTTGGCTCCTGCGCGACACCAACTCTAAAAGAGCTGATAAGTGGAAAGCAGGGGAAAAATCCCTCGATGGGATTCAGAGGGAGCGCCTCACCATAAACAGCTGCATCAGAGATCACCATTTCATACGCTGCGCCAATGCTTTGAGGGTTACGCCAGCGTTTCAAGCGATGGAGAAGGTATAGGTATCGATCTAGCTATGCAGCTAGACCGATAGTTGAACTTTCTTAGCCGCTTAAAACGCTGACGCGAATTATCAACAAACTCTTATTTGCAACAAGAAAACTGAATGGAAGTGAGAAACTGTTCCATATTCACGACAATACCAGGTCTCACATGGCAGATCCTTATCCGCCAGAAACTTCTGGAGTTCGGTGGGTAGTTCCGCCGCTCACGGCTTACACTCTGGCCCTTTGTAGCCGCCAGAGTTCTAGACATCTGGGACTTATAGGCTAGTGATGCACTGGACATACGTGGGATTTCATTATGGTCTTATCGCGATGATTGATCCCCATAAACAGTAAAACTATACTTATTCAAAAAATAAGGATTCTAGCGCAAGACTTTCGGTACAAACCACTAACAGCAAATGATGTAAACTAAATTAATATTAATCAACAAACCTTTCCATTGGTAGCGTCCGCATTATCATCTGCTCGGGAATCAAACGCGTCTGAAGCGGAAACATGATTTCCCAGAAACAGGACAAATACCTGAAGCTTTACCCTCTCTATTCGCTAATGCATCCTTTTCAGTCAGGCCACACAAACGTTCTAACAGAGTATGCATACGATCATCAGGGTGAGGTGAAAGCATACCTGAAATCCCAAATGTTAGTGATAACGTTCGTGAGAGTATGGTATCGGATTTAGGCAGCGTTCGCACTTCGCGCCTATAATTATAGAGGAAATGCGCCAGCCGCTGGTGTAGAGAAAGTGTAGGATATTAGGAGGGTGCACTCTAGTTCGCTGCGGACGGTTGGGCGTGTCAGGCGTGTGTCACGCCGTCAAGCCGTTCTCTGCCTTCTTGTTGAAGCGCGCATGCGACAAAAAGTGGTAGAAAACGAGTAATGCGAAGGATATGATACAGTCATATCACGGGCTCGAACGGGTCTAGCACCGCGCCACGGTCATCATCCGCCTGACACGCCCAACCGTCCGCAGCGAGCTACACTAGGCACTGCAGTATCCTCCTATTATTGTACATTTTCCAAAACACTAGCGGTAGGTGCTGATCGATATCAGAATAAGCGATTAAGCAGCGCGTACCATCTTATTTTTCTATACTCTCTCAACCCACTAGCGCCCAGCGCTGATCGATGCCAAACGGTGTGAATAGGCAACGCGTGCTTCTTGCTCTCCTATACTTTCTCAAAACAGTGGCGGCCACCCTCGACCGATGCCTGTCTATGGCTGAGTACCCGTCTACAACAGTGGACCTCTGTTGCAATGGCAGCATCAACTCACGCTACCGCGACGTCTGACGCTACCATACTCTCAAATAAAGTACCTTTTGTGAGCCGACGCGCAAGTACAGCTCCTGTGTGAGATTCAAGGCAAGGATTTGCCTTAATCAACTCTTCGATCTGCAAACAATTACGACCAAAGAGACCATCCATGAAAGAACGTACGAGGTCACAAGCGAAAAGCAGCATTCCCTAAAAGTCACGCTTCTTGAAGAAGGGTGCGTTGTTTTGACAAAAAAAATGGGCAATTAAATGGAATATGTGGAAGTAGCAAACCCTGCAAACAGGATTAAGCAAGTCATCCACGCGGAGCACTGAAGCAATGCCCTCAATTGAAGTGTGAAGGCTATGTTGACGATATTCATCGCGAGTCTTAGATATTTCCATAAGCGGGGCTCGTTTAACCCACATTTCAACCAGACCTCCAATGTATCCTGTAAGAAGTATTTCTACTCATAAACAATACTGTGGTGAAAACTATAACAGGTGTAAAAACTAAAGCTTTTGACGCTGAGAAATCTCTCTGAGATACAACACGCGCTGTACTCCCCATCTGAATCGTAGGAACATTTTGAACGCGCCCATCCAATAACCTGCTGGGGTCAGCTGATGTGCAAGTCAGTGTTTTTGTACTCCTGGCAATTCTAGCAGCAATGTAGTCGGTCCCGTGGAGATGCAAGACCTGCTTAATACTAGGCGATCCAGCCGCACGCGCGGTAAGCCGTACCATTTCTCACTACGCCAATTCTCACTACTGTTTCAGCATGAAACATGAACTAAAAATCATAGTCTGAGCGAGCTCAGGCTATGATAATGCAGGATGTTTTCCGCTGGAAAATCGGTTTCAATTTCATACCCTTCCCCCTTAATCGAGAAAAGTATCGAGGTGGCGTTCTAACCAACCTAGTGGCCAAGTGAGTCTTCAAAGAAGAACGAGCAAAAAAAATATGAAGAACACTTCAGTCAAGGACCCCCTGGCAGGCTCAATGATGAGTTCCTTGTTGCGTTTTATACCGCTTTTGGAAAATGCTGTCCTGCCGCTTTGAGCGCAGTAACCGTTCCTCAAGCCGTCATCCAATGTTAATATCATCTAACAAAGACAGAACGAAAAACATGGCTCAAGAACTGAACTTGCGAAAGAAAATCCTTCACGCTTTGGTGGGCGGCACAACCAGGGAGTTGTCAGAACTGCCACTTATGAAGGCCACAACGCCTTCGTTAATTCTACGAATTTTTGGGGCGCGGACTGTCGATAAGGCAGAACATCACAAAGCCCAAGCTGGTTTGGGAAGACAAAACGCCCATTCCTCTCACCAAATCTTTCATTTGGTTTTCGTACCACAGGAAATATGATAAAGAAAGTATCGCTGCCCATGGCCTCATTAGACCTATTCTCTTCAAAACTGACTTTTTGCGATAGCACTTCCATCCGAGAAAGTAATGAGAACGCGCTCAACCCCGATGAGGTCTCCCATCGTAAAACTACGATGAGTAACGACGTAAAACCCACCAAGTTAGAAACCCACCATCGGGCGCAAATGGGCCTAAAACCTGAGCGCCCTGCGTTTTGCTTGCTGTTTTTCAACTTTTAAAAGCAGCATAGCCTCTGACGTTGCCTGCTTGACCATCGTGCACGGTTATGAGAACCTAGCCTTAGTTTATCGTGGAACGTGCCTTTAAGGCGCCTTAAATGCCTAAGCAGATAGTTACCGTTCGGATGCTGTTGCAATGCGCATCCCAGCTTGTCTCCTTCATCCCTCTGCTTTTTCCAACCACCTGCTGCTGGCTTGGCATGGAAGATCATTCGTACAGTTTCGATGAGCATATCCATCGCTACCTAAAACACATGGCTGAGTAGGCAAAAACCTTATTTTGGGAGGGGGCGAGGGAGGTGGCGAGCAGGAGGTGCGACTGCACTCGCTCTGCAAGAATCAAGCCGATCTTGGTCGTCTGCGCTATCGCTAAGGTTAGCCTTCGGTAAGGAAAGGATGCAGACACGGGAGCGTGGCCCCTCAGAACGTACTCAAAGACAGTGGGCAGAATGGCTGGGGGCGGCCAGTTGCTGCAGACGTCATCGGCAGAAGGGCTGCGAGAGGGCCCCATTTAGCCCTTTTATCAATGAAAACTGGCAGCAACCGCCCACCCCCAGACATAGTTTCCACTGCCTTTGAGCGCTAGGTACAATAATCCATTGAATGGCCACAACGGCTTCAAAAATAAACTTGCCGGGTAGACGATTTGCTCTAACTCGGAGAAAAACGAGTATTTATCCAAATGATGAACAGCATCCTCGATGATTAAAGCAATAGCTTCAAAGTTTCGATAAGCCAGTGCATGAGCAATCAAATAACGAACATCTTTCGAGATTTCCAAGCGACCAACCTGTAAGACGGTGTGAGAACACTCACAAATATGATTTTTAATAGAGACCTACCAATTTCTTCTCCAATGGAGCCTTTTCATTGAGAGCGAAATCGATCCTGAGAATTCGATAACAGCTCAACTAAAACAGTCTTCGAATTTTAAAGCATGATCAAGGTGGCGCATGACTGTACTATTTTGTAGCACATGGTAATAAAACGTTAGTAATGTAGAATCATCGCATTATAACTATCCCAGCGTAGTGAACAAGGGAGAGGGGAAGGATATGGGTGCGTAATATCAAATACACTTCATTTTAGGGCGAGAAGATACATGAAAACCCAAGGGGAAATTCCTGTACAAGCGAGAGGGGGAGAAACGATACGAGACCATGTGCCTGATATCAAATTCACTTCATTTTAGGGCGAGAAGATATAGGGAAAGGTAAAAAAGGGAAGATATAGGGAAACCTCAGCTAAAGAGGAGGTGGAGTTTCACATCTCTGCCGTCGACCTCAAAAGAGCCGCCAGTGTTCGGGTCAGCTACGTAATTCCCGATATTCAGTCACTCGCGAGCAGTTTCATGCCCCAAGCACATCCGTTTGACGGATTCTGACGCCAGGTCCGAGCAGAAGTTCAAGTAAACCTTCGGAGTATTGTCAAAACACCACTCAAGTTTTTACAGTGAAATCCATGAGAAGTATATCTCTCGCCACCCCCCCCCCCCTCCATACAGAATGTCCAGAGAAGCACTTTCTCCTCCAGTTTTGCATTATGAATTTTTGAAGTAATACACAGCTACCTGA
This sequence comes from Cooperia oncophora, assembly GCA_036418165.1. Taxonomy (NCBI): domain Eukaryota; kingdom Metazoa; phylum Nematoda; class Chromadorea; order Rhabditida; family Trichostrongylidae; genus Cooperia; species Cooperia oncophora. The sequence goes on from MU913108.1 coordinate 15,277, forward strand.
TCCGCATAACGAAGCAGATGCCGCTTGAAGAATGGCCTAGTAGTCGTGCTGACCATACTGCAAAAAAAAACTTGACTGGTTTGACACCTGGGTGAATAAACGAGTTGCATAGGACTTGAGCAGATTAACTGCTACTAAACAAAGATAGGTGCTCATGCTATTAGAAAGGAGCTCATTTGAAAAGCTGTCTGATTTCTCAGCCATAATAAAGCTGGGAATACAAACAGAATTTTACATTTTTGCGGCGCTCGTAACCTTCGGCAGCTATCTGTAAGCTTTTGAGTAATCATGTTAGCATTCAAGCTTAGCTTCACGTCTCATCCTGCGAGTCTTGTAAATCCCTGTCAAGTACACTGTAAATCCCCTATGCTATGTAATGCTATGTATTCGATACATCGAAGCTATTTTTCAGGCCTCAACATTTTTTTACGAGATTAAGAAGACTTCAGAGGGTGCTTGACTGGTCATAAAACAATAACAAAAACTTACAGGGTGCTGACAAGGCTCTGGTCTTAACATGAATACATTAACAGTATTCGGCATGCTGACAAGTGCGTACACGTATGCCCCCCCCCCGCCTGCATCCCTCCGAAATTCATCAACATCATTGTTGCTTCTGGCAGCGTTATTACGTCGTAAAGCCGATGTTAGACGGGTGACGCGAAGCGTACAGCTCGACAGAAGGCTGGAATGACACGCAGAAGGGTGGAATGACAATGTCCCGAACACATACAAAAGTCGTTTTTTTATGAGAACTGGGTACTGTGCCACAGTATCGCTGTCGGTACTGGAATGTAAAATATTGGGTTCTGTTCTGCAAAGTAAAACACCTTAAACTACGAGGTAAAAGTCTTGTGTCCATAGCGCATCTTCGCGCAAAACACGTGTGTTCTTCATCTGGCTTTGTCTTGGCTGAATATTTTTTTATTCTTATTAGTCTTTCGCAATAAATTTTGGCGCCTCTTTTATGTGTTTAACATTCAGATTGCAATGAGGCTCCGGGACAGCACAATCTTAATATTTCTTGTTTGATCTATTAAGCAAAAATTATATGAAACAAGAAATATTTGAAAATACATTAGGAAATTAAAATATGCAGAGAAAGCTGAAGAGAGCCGTTGCGCCTAGGAGCTTTTCGTGCTCCTTTGCCGCGCGTCTCCGCGTCCACGTAAATAAATGCGTACACCCAGAAAATTTCCTTGAGATGAATGTTATAATTTTCACTCCATAAACGCTTACTCTGCGATTTCCTTTGTTTCGGAATTCAGAGATTCCTCGAAGAAACTAGAGCATTCACTGAAAAGTCGTTCACAGAGCTCAGTTCCTGGATAATACAGCCTCGCGAGAATCATCGCATCTCTGAAAGAAAGCGATTTTAAAAATGCAAGCAGCGGGAAAGTTGGCTCACAAATGGTGAGAGACGATAGGGACCTTGATGTTCCACGCCTTGTAAGACAAGAAACCAATTTTTCTTTCAGGTTATGGAACCTATTATGAAGGCCTCAAGGTGGACAAAGGAACTTTCTAGCTCTCTACCGTATTAGCATGATTCCAACACCGCTTGCGAAATGCTCTCGCTACCATTAACGTCTATTTGTATTTATATTAGCAATTTGTATTTATTCCTTTTCATTCTAACGCCAACTATTTTATCGTACCGATTAGAGCGCGTTCAGACTTCGCGATCGCGCGATCGCTGTGATCGCGCGATCCTCGCGCTACTGTGGGTGAAATTCACACCGGGAGGGAAGGGTCATGTTTGTTCATGTTTTTTGTTCCTGTTCACTTTTCCTGTTCACTTTTTCTTTTCCTTCTTCCTTCCATTGCAGAATCCGAATCTGAAAAAAAATTGAGAGGGAATACAAAGAAACACAAATCAAAGTTATTTCGAAACGTTCCTTAACATAAAAAGGCGTTATGAACACGAAGGAAGAAAGAAGGAAAAGAAAAAGTGAACAGGAAAAGTGAACAGGAACAAAAAACATGAACAAACATGACCCTTCCCTCCCGGTGTGAATTTCACCCACAGTAGCGCGAGGATCGCGCGATCACAGCGATCGCGCTCTTAATCAAAACATGGATGATCACGACATGTCATGGTTTTACCGCTTTCCTTCCGTTTCTAATGCCACGCATGGCCGAGTATTTTACTGAAATAAAGAACACTTCCAGCCCTGTTACAATCCCTCCCGGCTTGACAGCTATACACGATATTTGCACTGCAGTTCTTTGGCTATATATTCAACAAAAAAAAAATAGTCGTCCAGGCAAAATAATGGGCTCCGCGTGCTAAACGAGGCGAAAAAAGGTATGATGGCAACAAAATACGATGGGAAGGAAAGCCAATTTTAGTACTCACAGCTTTAGCCCACATGCGGCCATTTCAGCAATTGCAGATCTGCGACGCGGTGATGGACCAGCCATCAGATCACAGATTAGCCTCGTAATTGTAGCGGCTTCCAAGGTTTCTGGAGATGTTGTTCCACCACGCGACAAACGTAGCATTACTGTAGTTTTGTAATCATCCCATACATCCGGACTGGCTGCAAAATGATTTTCAGTAAACGCTCTTCAACAATGTGTTGCAAAAAAGAGGCTGGTGACAAGACGTTCGTAATACACCGCACCAGTGTGCGTGGTGTACCACGGCGACGGGCGAGTAAACCTGCCTGGCCGTTTGAGGTTTAGTGCTAATGGGACGGGGAAATTCTACATCGCCCGTTATGGAATCTTGTTTCCGCCTGAATTCATATGAAATTCGCTGCTTTAATCAACAAGGTGATACACAGAGAACCTGTCGCGCATCACCGCACCATGCACCTCACGCGACAGCGCGGCAATATACGATTGTCTTGTCCGCCTTCCCAAAAAAATTATGGTAAAGTGCTCTCACACAATTTATGATGTAACTGAAGCAGATCATGTTCGTAATTATTTTCTTCACTCAATTTGCGAGCATATGAGGCCTGAACAACAGAATAATTAAAAATTGAAACCCGTCACCTTTCGAAGAAAAACTTACAACGCCCAAAATAAGGCTGGCATCAATCAGAGACACTAACTCTCGTGAGCGACCGTGCTCACTACGTTCATACATCTCCATATAACTTCGCTGAAGATGATTGACTGGAAAAGGATTGCTATGCTTCACATTTGGGAAATCTGCTGCTGTCTTGGAAAAATAGTAAAGATACACAGCAGCGATCATACCTATGTCTTGTGCTGTGGGCCTGGTATTCGAATAGCCACCTACGTACGAAGTTACTGGATCTCCCTTGATACTCTGATTGGCACATTCCTTCTGAACTGCTGCGTCCAATTTATCAGGCAGTTGTATACCTAGCTGGAAATAAAAGATACAAGCGGAGCAATGCGCGCGTGTACCTACTAACAGTAACAGCTGATCGGTCGGGTGCACCACCCACCCTTCTCCCCCCCTGCAAGAATACTAGCGCCTCGTCAAGCGCGCCCAGGTCCCAGACACATCGGCTCTATAGATTCTGAAGATGCGAGGATCGGGGCCGGTGCCCAACATAAATGTCCACTGCATCCACTCAAACCTGATTCGTAAGCGAGGTGTCGTTCCCCCCCCTCCCCACACTCGCGAAGTGTCGTTTTTGCTCTACCCCTCGTTTTCCTCATACAATTGGAACTCTTTGCTGACCTCACGTTTTGTTAACCAAACTGTTAGTGTAGTAGGTAAAGTATGTCGGCTAACAGCTCACTTCAGCTTCTTTCGCCACCAGAGCAGAACTGAGAACGCACTGCGGCTTTTCCTTCAACCATTCCAACAAAGACGGAAAGAAGTAAATTTTATCCTTGTTGGCGTTCTGCGATACAAGCCTCACTTTCCAAAAATCTACAATATTCGTCTAATTCTTTCTGTAGCATCAACGTTAGAAACATCGGTGCGTTTTGGTGACTGGGGGGGGGGGCACGTTGCACTTTTGCTGCTTCCCGCTGTCGTCTCAAGCCATCACATGGAGACCTGTGAAATCTTGTGAAGCCATGAAGGCTAGCCAAGGTTTGTAGAGACCACCTGCCAACTCTTGTAATGCAATGGAATACCATACAAATCCCATTTACCGCTGACTAAACGAGCTGGCTCTAGCTTCACAAGGGTTCACAGATGCAGAGTGAGACTTGTGAACCTGAACAGGGAAGCAGCTGAAGTGAGGTTCCCCTCCCCCTATCTGTCGCCGAACTGCGCCGACTGGAAGGCACCATTCAACAGTTACTATCCCAAAACCCAAAACGTTTTTTTGGTGAAACTTTGCCCATAAAGGTAATTCGACGTCCTGGTCACGATTATGACATTCGTTTTAGATGCTATTATAGTGCCATTTGGCGCCACTAGGCGCCGCCACCACATTTCTCATGGGAATCGGTGTAAACTTGCACACTGGGATTATGGTACCCCGGTCACAAACGTGACGTTCATTTCTAGCCCTGGTGCTACGCTTGTTCATCAAAATCGATAAAATGTTACTAAAAGGCTTGTCTGATGCTCTAATCACGAAAATCACATCCTTCTCTAGACTCCAGCGCAATTGAGCGCTCTGCTAAGCCTGAGCCTAGGAGAAGTGATTCCCTTCAGGAGGGGCTGAACTAGCAGAGCGCAGATGATCGTAGTATCCTTCATTAGCGCCAGCGCCAAGAATCAATGTCATATTCGTAACTAGCATGCCAAATAACCTCCGTATAAAAGTTTTCAACGCATTCTGTGATCTACAGTGTTTTGACGCCGGCACCTGTTCTGCGGCCGCCAGGCAGTTCCGAGCCGACCGGGTGTGATTTTCGTGTTCAGATGGTCAAACTGGAGACAAATTTTCAGCAAATTCGGTGGTTTAGCATTTTTGGGCCGGCGCAAGCATTTTCGAGGCGGATGTAAATATTCGTGTTCGGGAGGTTGAACCACCCCTAGAAACCAAGTTTTCGGCCAAATCTGCCTTCTTAGGAAAAAGTCGGTCAAAAACTGGCCTGCTTTCGAAAGATTGGGAAATAGTTGAATAGTGCGGACTAGAATAATGATAATGCTACCAAAGTATACCTGCACGTTGATCAGCGGTCGAAAATTCAGGCATTTTCGAATTACAGTAAGACGGTCGTTCGTCCATGTAATTTCTGTGACAAAATGGCAAATGAGATACTTCGAAAAGAAACACTGGAATTACAAAACTCCAACAAGACAGCTAACGTGCACGAGTTCTTTATGTTTGCTGAAATTAAAAGATGTGCAAGTGGAAGACCATCTAGCTGCGTTCTCCTAACTTACACCTAGTTCGGACTGACATCTTTCAAACTAGGCCTGGCATCTCTGACAGTCTGCGGTATAGACCTGAGCGTTGGTCAGAAGAAGAGGCGCAGAGCGCTTAAGAGTAGCCCACTAATCAGAAGAGCTAGCACCGTGATGCTCAAATGTTTGGAATATTGCTAACTTGGAAATGCATTACTGACTTCCAAGTCTCAACTGAACTTATCAAAAGCAGCAAAAAAGGAAACATTATAGACGTTAAGCAACGAAGAAAGCTATGATGCATGCCGACAAGCAATACAAAACCGTCGAAAAGATCGCAGATATTGAAATGTCGGCCATTGGAATGACAACATCTTGACAGCCGATGATGCGAGAACACTGTATAGAACAAAGAAAAATTTCACGCCATTAGTCTTCAGCCTTCTCTACGAACAAGACTATAGGGTGCCTGAGCTTCATGGCTTATGAAATTTCTTTCTGTATTGTTCAAATGAAACGTTGTCACATAATGTTCAAAACAAGAATAAGCTCCAGAAAGTTTATTCCAAAAAACTAAAAAGGCGCAGGAATTCCAAAAAGCTCTCTTTATTTATCGCGACAAATTCTCAGTTGTTACGTATGCTCATTTCGTGACGTTTGGGCCGTAACAGTCCCGCGCTCAACCAGTTTATGTAAGCGTCCTACAGAGGTACTTTGGTACTAATTCTCTACGACTGTCCTTTTTTCGCGGCTTAAATAACGTAAGCGCTGCGGACCTCACAGGTGGCGCTTCTGACGCTCCTCAGTCGTCCAGCCCATCGAAACTTGGAGGCTACTTCCTATCACAAATTTAGTTTTTACACAGTGCTTTCCTTTTTTTCTTTGTTAGATGGTATTGGCGGTGGACGACGACTGGTGAGCCAGAGGCGCAGATATGCTTTAATGGCCACAGAACGAGCAGATCGGAGATGTTGAAGAGGCTGTTCAGCGTCGTCCTCAGGGTGAATTTTTTTGCTTTCTTTTTCTGAGGGTCACTCAGAGACTATAGGTTTGTAGCTGAAGGTCACTACCCACAGTATGCAATCGCGGGGTTTGTCTCTAATATACTATGTGACCCAATAAGAAACAGCATTTCTGTCTTTATAGACGTGCTCCACACCGAAACTTGCAAGGGAGTTTTTGAAGACGGGTTTTTGAGCTAGAATAAAATATTGTTGCCTGACTTTGTTTGTATGTACATTCGAGTAAGAACTCTAGGTGAAACAGTCGAGCAAAAATGGATGAGAAAAACCGATAAATTGCTCTCATGGAACATTTGCAAAGCTCAAATCGAAACGGTGGCTTATACCTCAGAAAAGAAAAACCACATCCAAGTTACATTTCGAAACGCTTTAGAAAGTAATTGGATTTCAAACAAAATTACAAATTTTCTACAGCTGAGGCGAAAATTTATTCGTCGAGCAGTCGAGCACGTCAAACAAACACCATGTTGCACAAGCGTGAACTTGCAGCTGGATTTCCGCTCATTGTTTTGAACAGTTTACAATTGTCCAGTGCGAAGGCCTAATAACAGTGGGTAAACGGTTGCCTCAGTCTGCCTTATCACATCTTCTGAGGCTAGAGGAACTTTGGACCAAATGGCTGCCGAAGGGTTCGGAATTGTGGGGCAAACAGACTCCAGAATACTTCGCAAAAGTCAATTCTTAAAAGAATCAACAGTTCTTGATATTGGAACTTCGAGACAGTAAACGCATAGATAAAAAATGAAGAGGAATAAAGAACAAAACGATAAAATAGGGGCAGAACATAACACTGCCAATGTTGCAGACATAATTGGGACCTCTCTGAATGGTCCCCATGCGAATCCCTATTAGCGAGACAGAATAGGATAGCCTAAGAGACCACGGGTAAGTTTCCACACCAGTGGAGGAAGTTTTTGAGGGGTGGGGAGAGGTCACGGGTTGCTAAATTTCTCCCAGCAGGACGTGCCCTATTGAGCATACTACAGTGCAGTGCAGACTGAACCAAGGGTTCCAATGTATGAAAGCGACGAGAGGATCAACAATAAGTGGGAATTACTGAATCATTCCCTTTACTACAGACTTGCTGTCATGATCCAAAAAGGGTACGATGAAACTCATAATTAAAGAAAATAAAATAAAATAATGGATCCAACGCTACAAAAGGTCATGTCGAGAAGACCGCACTTCTGATTTTCTTAGGCTCAACGAGAAAGCTGTCATAACCTCACTCCAAGGTATGGATAAACGGGGGAGATGCAACCAAATCTCATCGACATAACGTGTAAGAAATGAAACAGACCAACTCGTTGCGCCGTGAAGTCGAAACCTACGCCACCACCAAAGTCTGGGAGACTTCACCCGCAATTCTGGTTGTAAGTCATCTGTCAATCTGTCAAGAAAGTCTCCCTCTGTGAGAGCTCAGATAGATTTCCTTGATGCGTCGTCTGGTAAAGCCTTGCAAGAGTGGACAAGCAAAAAAGGTAAAAAGAAGAGGTACACAGTGCCTCATAGCCGACAGACACTAAATTCCAAATCTTTTTAGTTTGCAGATTTTCCACTCCGATAATGATTAACAGTGCAAAAATCCCTAGCCACTTAAAAATCAGATGCAGATGTAGGAAATCTCATATGAATGAGGGGAACGCATTCACACGAGAAACTACGACGACGAAAACACCAGCGGCACGCGTCACATGACCCACCAATCGTTTCGGGATTTGCTGATCGCTGCGGGACCGAAGAAACGCAATCTGTGGTGGTCCTTTAAAGTACTGCTGCGTGGAGAGAGTGAGCGAGATCTACGCTGGTACGTGCCAGGAATACTACCAAGAGATCTTTATTGGCAGCGCTTCCTTTCGAGTCTAGATTGATCGCGTTTCATTCTCGCTGAACTTTAGACATTGTCGCTCCTCCCGTGGCCCTCTTCGTGAGGCTGCCCGGTCGAATGGAGCAGAGCTGCTACAAATTACCAGCAAAACACTAGTTCAGCGCTTCCGTCGATTTCGAATAAATCCCACCTTAGGGGCCAATCAGGCGTGTCACCAAGGATGTAGTCGAAGGTGACAACCTGAAGATGAGGGAGGGGAAGGCTCGGACCGGGTAAAATCCCTTAGAGGTACTTTGGTACTTCAGAGGTCGCTCCTATCTAGTGCATCGTCTCAGCAAGCGCTTGGAGGGAGGAACGATCTCGGCGGACTGGTCAAAGAGTGCCTATACAGAACTGGAAAGAAGGGAGCAGCTGCACCAGCTGCTATCGACTCCGTGAAAGTTTTTGAACGTGTGGACGCCAGAAGGAGAATAACTAATATCAAGCGGAGTAATGCGGATTTCTTCCTGAACACGGGACCGCAGACCCCATCCAAGTTAGGCTGCGTTTATACTTTGCGGCAGCGTAGCGCTTCCAGCGTACGCCAGCGGCAGTGTCGGGGAAAGGATAGATATCGATCTAGCGTTCCCAGCGTCACCAGCGTACGCTAGCGTAACGCTAGCCAGCGCTCAGCGTTTCACGAGCGTTTCCCTAGCGTTTGCAGCGGCGGGGCTAGAGTATAGAAGAGTAGGAGAGTACAAAATACTCTCCTACTCTTCTATACTCTCTAGCCCGCCGCTGGCAAACGCTAGCGGGGCTAGAGAGTATAGAAGAGTAGGAGAGTACAAAATACTCTCCTACTCTTCTACTCTCTAGCCCCGCCGCTGGCAAACGCTAGCGAAACGCTAGTGAAACGCTCGTGAAACGCTGGAAGCGCTACGCTACGCTGCCGCAAAGTATAAACGCAGCCCTAGTGAAACGCTCGTGAAACGCCGGAAGCGCTACCCTGTTACAAAGTATAAACGCAGCCTTATTCGTCGTCTAATGGAAAAGGCGAGACTCTCCCAACTCCCTCTACTTCTCGCAGATTTTTCGTGGTATCGGCTCTATCCGACACATTAGTACGCTATGGTGCCTAGCTGGCGCATCGTCTGAAAGGTTAGGATATTTGGAATTAACCATTACTTTCTTAAGATATCATCTACGTCTCTGTGATTTCATTCGAAATCGTAGTGGTATTTTAAAGCGGTTTGGTCTTTGCTGCGAATGGCGTATCGTTGATGATACGCTGATGATACGTTGACTGCTGATGTACGCACTTTTTGTAACTTCACTATTTTCTGGGGGGTGCGAACTCCGACTTAGGGGGGGGAGGGCGGCACCCAATATACAATTTAATTCTTGGGCTATCTACGCAATAACAGAAACGATAAAGAGATAGTACTGTTCATTTTCTCAGGGAATACACTGGACTGGATACCAAAGCCAGCTGTCCAAGTCAGTACCATTAAAATTTCACTGCCGTGCACGGATGGCCGAGTGGTCTAAGGCGCCAGACTCAAGAGCATACTTACCGCGAGACAGCGGATTGAGCGTTCTGGTACTCGTATGGGTGCGTGGGTTCAAATCCCACTCCGTGCAAAATTTTGTCATTTGAATGGCATTACTGACAAAGCTCGCAGTTTGCAAATAAAACTACAAAAATTTCGTCTATTCGGGGATCAGTACCATTAAAATTTCACTGCCGTGCACGGATGGCCGAGTGGTCTAAGGCGCCAGACTCAAGAGCATACTTACCGCGAGACAGCGGATTGAGCGTTCTGGTACTCGTATGGGTGGGTGCGTGGGTTCAAATCCCACTCCGTGCAAAATTTTGTCATTTGAATGGCATTACTGACAAAGCTCGCAATTTGCAAATAAAACTACAAAAATTTCCGTCTATTCGGGGATCAGTACCATTAAAATTTCACTGCCGTGCACGGATGGCCGAGTGGTCTAAGGCGCCAGACTCAAGAGCATACTTACCGCGAGACAGCGGATTGAGCGTTCTGGTACTCGTATGGGTGCGTGGGTTCAAATCCCACTCCGTGCAAAATTTTGTCATTTGAATGGCATTACTGACAAAGCTCGCAATTTGCAAATAAAACTACAAAAATTTCGTCTATTCGGGGATCAGTACCATTAAAATTTCACTGCCGTGCACGGATGGCCGAGTGGTCTAAGGCGCCAGACTCAAGAGCATACTTACCGCGAGACAGCGGATTGAGCGTTCTGGTACTCGTATGGGTGCGTGGGTTCAAATCCCACTCCGTGCAAAATTTTGTCATTTGAATGGCATTACTGACAAAGCTCGCAGTTTGCAAATAAAACTACAAAAATTTCGTCTATTCGGGGATCAGTACCATTAAAATTTCACTGCCGTGCACGGATGGCCGAGTGGTCTAAGGCGCCAGACTCAAGAGCATACTTACCGCGAGACAGCGGATTGAGCGTTCTGGTACTCGTATGGGTGCGTGGGTTCAAATCCCACTCCGTGCAAAATTTTGTCATTTGAATGGCATTACTGACAAAGCTCGCAATTTGCAAATAAAACTACAAAAATTTCGTCTATTCGGGGATCAGTACCATTAAAATTTCACTGCCGTGCACGGATGGCCGAGTGGTCTAAGGCGCCAGACTCAAGAGCATACTTACCGCGAGACAGCGGATTGAGCGTTCTGGTACTCGTATGGGTGCGTGGGTTCAAATCCCACTCCGTGCAAAATTTTGTCATTGAATGGATTTACTGATACAAAGCTCGCAATTTGCAAATAAAACTACAAAAATTTCGTCTATTCGGGGATCAGTACCATTAAAATTTCACTGCCGTGCACGGATGGCCGAGTGGTCTAAGGCGCCAGACTCAAGAGCATACTTACCGCGAGACAGCGGATTGAGCGTTCTGGTACTCGTATGGGTGCGTGGGTTCAAATCCCACTCCGTGCAAAATTTTGTCATTTGAATGGCATTACTGACAAAGCTCGCAAAATTTGCAAATTAACTACAAAAAATTTCGTTTTATTCGCGGATCGGCTTACCATTAAAATTTCACTGCCGTGCACGGATGGCCGAGTGGTCTAAGGCGCCAGACTCAAGAGCATACTTACCGCGAGACAGCGGATTGAGCGTTCTGGTACTCGTATGGGTGCGTGGGTTCAAATCCCACTCCGTGCAAAATTTTGTCATTTGAATGGCATTACTGACAAAGCTCGCAGTTTGCAAATAAAACTACAAAAATTTCGTCTATTCGGGGATCAGTACCATTAAAATTTCACTGCCGTGCACGGATGGCCGAGTGGTCTAAGGCGCCAGACTCAAGAGCATACTTACCGCGAGACAGCGGATTGAGCGTTCTGGTACTCGTATGGGTGCGTGGGTTCAAATCCCACTCCGTGCAAAATTTTGTCATTTGAATGGCATTACTGACAAAGCTCGCAATTTGCAAATAAAACTACAAAAATTTCGTCTATTCGGGGATCAGTACCATTAAAATTTCACTGCCGTGCACGGATGGCCGAGTGGTCTAAGGCGCCAGACTCAAGAGCATACTTACCGCGAGACAGCGGATTGAGCGTTCTGGTACTCGTATGGGTGCGTGGGTTCAAATCCCACTCCGTGCAAAATTTTGTCATTTGAATGGCATTACTGACAAAGCTCGCAGTTTGCAAATAAAACTACAAAAATTTCGTCTATTCGGGGATCAGTACCATTAAAATTTCACTGCCGTGCACGGATGGCCGAGTGGTCTAAGGCGCCAGACTCAAGAGCATACTTACCGCGAGACAGCGGATTGAGCGTTCTGGTACTCGTATGGGGCAAGATGAATATCAAATCCCACTCCGTGCAAAATTTTATCATTTGAATGGCATTACTGACAAAGCTCGCATTTTGCAAATAAAACTACAAAAATTTCGTCTATTCGGGGATCAATAATAAACAAAATGATAAAATTTCACTGCCGTGCACGGATGGCCGAGTGGTCTAAGGCGCCAGACTCAAGAGCATACTTACCGCGAGACAGCGGATTGAGCGTTCTGGTACTCGTATGGGTGCGTGGGTTCAAATCCCACTCCGTGCAAAATTTTGTCATTTGAATGGCATTACTGACAAAGCTCGCAGTTTGCAAATAAAACTACAAAAATTTCGTCTATTCGGGGATCAGTACCATTAAAATTTCACTGCCGTGCACGGATGGCCGAGTGGTCTAAGGCGCCAGACTCAAGAGCATACTTACCGCGAGACAGCGGATTGAGCGTTCTGGTACTCGTATGGGTGCGTGGGTTCAAATCCCACTCCGTGCAAAATTTTGTCATTTGAATGGCATTACTGACAAAGCTCGCAGTTTGCAAATAAAACTACAAAAATTTCGTCTATTCGGGGATCAGTACCATTAAAATTTCACTGCCGTGCACGGATGGCCGAGTGGTCTAAGGCGCCAGACTCAAGAGCATACTTACCGCGAGACAATAAAATTTCACTGCCGTGCGCGATGTTAGACAGTGTTCATGAACGAATATGAGTTGTCGCGCGCGCCCTAATTTCAGAAATGGTCAGTTGTGTTGCTTGAATGCTATTAACAAGATGGTAAGTAACAGTTACAAAATCGAAGGGAAAAAAAAACAGAAAAACCACTAGAAACGCCACATACGGATCCCCGTGCAGAATCGCCCTGTTCCTGAGGCGAGGGATGGGCGTCGTCGTACGAATTCGTTCCTGCTGGCGCCAGCTCCCCCATCCTCCTAATGCCCGTTGTCATCCATTGAACACTGGAGAGAGAGAGCAGGCCAGATTATCTGCGATTTTCATGATCCACCTTCAGAAAGGAAATGATTCGCTGTCGTGGCGAAGGTGCGGAGCCGGGCCTCGTCTCGCGTGGATCCCGACTAGCTTACGTATTTTGGAGCTACAACAGTAGTACGTCCTCCAAGGTTACGAACAGGACTACCATGTCCAATGAAGACGTCTGCGCATCATCTCACCTAATTGTATTTCTTCACGCCTGTTCTGCATCTATTCCACTACTATCACATCTATAGAAGCAATATACAGAGCACATCTCATGGGGTGGGTTGGCTGCAAACCTTCTTTCGCACATCATGACAGATGGCCTTTTTAATTGGGACATTTGCTTTTAGAACAACACTCATCTCGTCTTGTGCTGGAATAAAATGTCGCGAACCGGCATTCCAACAAAAGTGCAACCGACGGCATACTCAAATGGCAACCGATGGCATAAAATGGAGTACACAGACACGCCCATTCTATCACCGGGATATGACGTGTATGTACCCTCGAAATCCCTGAGATCGGGTAGGCGTGGCCGCATGTTTCAACTTAATCTGAAGGCATCTATACTTCTGGTGAGATAGAAATTGTCCCAGACTGAAATATTCTACGAGGTATCCAGTTCCGAGCCATGTCCAAATGCCACGCCTACTCTGGCTCAGGGAGTATAACTAGTCGCAGACTGAAGTAAACGTCCTTTTTGGGTTCTGAAAGGTTCCGGTTTTACCACACAGTAAAGACGTATTGAAGGAATTACAAATAAAAGATGTAGCACAATATGAGCCATTTAATCTCGTGGATGCGCCATGCCATCGGCTCCCTTTGGTATTTGTGATGGTGTGTTCTAGCTACATCTAAGGAATCCATAGCTGAGCGATGCAGAGAGGAGTGCTTTTACCCTCCCAAACAATCAAGTGAAATGTAAACGGCTCCGAAAAAAGCAAAGGAAAAGTAGTTTCAGGTTTGGGAGCTAGTTTATTAAATATGGACGCGATTAATACCTGGCAACACTTCATTTTGCTCTAGACGTCTAAAATAACCCGTCCTTAGCGGCAAAAGTCAAACGCTATAAAGGCATCCATTGGGCCACGTTCGTTTGGGAGAATCGGAGAAAGGTGCTTACCGGAACACCCGAGAGATGGACCAAGTACAGATCGATTTTGATCCTGCTCAGACGGACTCGACGGAATTGACCCGTAATTGCTCTTCCTGCGGGGTGCGTGCACTTAGATACCCGGGTGGGCGTGGCCACAGGGGCAAGGCTTCGAAATGGACCGGTGTTTCCCAAATTTGTGCCGCAATAGATATTAGACGGGAGCACCGTTTACAAGGTAAACGTTCCTATTGTCTTCAAGGTGTGCTTAATGTTGATTTCATGATCATACGTAAGACCTGATAACCACTTTTTCGCCTCTGCTAAGTTAATTCTTCCTCTCGGAACTTCTTAGTTCAAGCAGTAGAAACACACAGCTGTTTAATAAGAAGGAAATTATCGTCTCCAAGCTCAGGAAGAAGCGCTGAAGCCTAATTATATCCGTCCACGTCAAGCCCTCGCCCTATTTTGGCCACGCCCACCGGGTATCTAAGTCACGTTGCCCTTCCTGCATGTCCTGTGAATGACTGATCTTCTAGTTCTCCGATTTCGAATAACAATACGCACCCATACCTCTTCGCCAATCCGCTGGCTCGGCTCGTCACGGCGGCGGCCGTAACATAATTGTACGTGACTTGCGGAGAATACATCACAAC